>SOMO01000328.1:16550-30020 GCA_028128575.1 Paedocypris carbunculus
AACAAATAGGATGGAGAGAAGATGATTGGAGAACCTTGGAGCGGACGATCTCCTGCGGGAAGTCGCTCATGGCGGTGGTCAACCAGCCCTCCAGACTCTTGGCGAAGTTCCTGATGGCTTGAGTGAGGGTACCTGCAGTCACACAGGGTCAGCACGTGTGTGTGTGTGTGTGTGTGTGAGGCGGGACACTGACTCGGCACTGGCCGCAGGACGTCCGGGATGAGGGTCTCCACCAGCGCCTGGAACAGGATGTGGTCACAGCTCTGCATCCACTGCTTGATGGGCTCGTACTTGCACAGCGCCATCAGCTTGTCCCTGGGGACGTCCTCCACATCCTCGTCACTGCATCAGCACCACAACACACAATNTGTGTGTGTGTGTGTGTGAGGCGGGACACTGACTCGGCACTGGCCGCAGGACGTCCGGGATGAGGGTCTCCACCAGCGCCTGGAACAGGATGTGGTCACAGCTCTGCATCCACTGCTTGATGGGCTCGTACTTGCACAGCGCCATCAGCTTGTCCCTGGGGACGTCCTCCACATCCTCGTCACTGCATCAGCACCACAACACACAATCAGGCCGGAGCTCCAGAGGAAACCAGCCACCACTGGCTTCACACCATATTAGCTGCTTTCACACCATGTAAATGTNACCAGCGCCTGGAACAGGATGTGGTCACAGCTCTGCATCCACTGCTTGATGGGCTCGTACTTGCACAGCGCCATCAGCTTGTCCCTGGGGACGTCCTCCACATCCTCGTCACTGCATCAGCACCACAACACACAATCAGGCCGGAGCTCCAGAGGAAACCAGCCACCACTGGCTTCACACCATATTAGCTGCTTTCACACCATGTAAATGTGTATTTTCACTATTGTAGCACCTGTGGGGAATGGTGGTGGTTCCGTCACTAGGGGGCGCTGTTGAATACCAAAACTTCTGCCACAGATTCTCTATTAGATGGAACTGAAGGTTCATCACCACGTCCAGGTTTGCCTGAAGAAANAGAGACAGAAGCATCAAATAAAAACTAGAAAAAAGGTAAAGGGGGATGAGGGAGGGAGAAAGAGAACAGGGGTGGTGAGAAATAGAGAGATAAACAGCAAGAAAGTGGCATGACAAATTGAAGTTTCTGAAAGCAGCGGAGGAATAAAAGCTCCTGTGGAAGCAGAATGAGAGTGAATGTTCTCCATCCTTCTCCTCAGATTATCCGTCTGTTCTGTCCATTCAGAAGAGGAAGTGATGTCAGAGCAACCAAGTACCTCACAGTGGATCCTGTAGCTGTTCTGCAGCATCTTCACGTCGGCGATGCTGATTGGCTCAGGCAGAGGACAGGAGCCGAGGTCCGGAGACGGGAACGGAGGCAGGACGTGGGACATGTCTGTGACACACACACACACACACACAGACGTGACGTGAGCGCGTGGAGCAGAGGCCTGGTGCTGAGGAGAGCTCACCGAGGTACTGCTGGTGATGCTGGATCTGATTGGCCACGCTCTGCTCCGGGGTGCTGGAGGGATGCTGAGAGCCGCTGTTCAGACTGTCCCCCATCGCCTCCATCTTGTGGAAGGGCTTGAATCTAGCAGAGATACAGCGCAGGTTAGGGTGAGGAGGAGGAAGAGGGTGATGAAGATGGGCTCACCTCTGCTTCTGATGGACAGGCTGCTGTCTCATGGCCATGTACTGAGAGTCGTCCTGCAGGCGGTTTAGAGGCGAGTCGGGCTTCAGGCGGATGCCGTAGTAGTGATATTTCGAATTCCCCCTGAAATCAAACAAGCGACGTGATTGGCTGCAATCTTCCTCCAATCACTGTTCATCTCAGGTCGCTGCTCGGGCGAGGTTATGTTTTTGAATCATCGACACACCAGAGAGAGAAAACGTTTGGACTTTGATATCACTGTACAAAAATAGCCAAAATACAAATAAATTAGTACAAACAAGAAACTTAAATTGACTAAACAAAACCAAAAAAATTAAAAGTCAAATGTTTTTAAAATAAAAAAAAAATGTAATCGTTTTGATAACTTCCTATAGTTTGAGAAACAAAACAGAGAAAACTGATTTTCCAAAAAACATTTTTGATTGAAATGAAAAATAGTTGTCACATGGGGACTTTATTAACCATTATACAAATTCATTGCATTTAAATTATTTTTTCCTCATGCATTACCTGAATTGTTGATATTTATGGTGTATTTTCTTTGTTATGTTATTGTTTTGTAGTTTTGTTCCATTTTTCTATCCCTTAAATTGTAATTTATGTATTTTTTGCTTTTCATTTTCACAACTGCTGGTTCACTAAGAAATCCTCACTTTCATTTTTTTGAGAATTCAGCACTATAATTTTTACAGTTAAAATTGTGATTCCTGCAAATGTTTTCCCGTCAAAATTCTCACAGAATTTAGTCGAAGATTCTCTTTTGAGAGAAGGCTTTAGACTGAAGGACGGACCTGGTGCCGAGTCGGCGTGTGCGGAGCCCCATGAAGACGGAGCGGATGAGTTTTCCGAAGGAGGCGGCGTTGACCGGGTCCAGCTTCTGCTCCTGGCAGTGTCTCAGGTAGTGGTTGTACAGAGAGCTGCGGGGTAGACTCACGCCTTCCGCTATCTCGTAGTTATCCATCAGCCACTGCAACTACACACACACACACAGTTCCACCCATCACACCAGTAGCTTCTGATAATAACACTCACTGAAATTACACTTTTAATGTGTATTGAAATACACTTGCAGTAATGTCCACAATAAATAAGCATTTCTGTACATCAGACAAAAGTAGTCATCAGATTGGTCACCAGTAGCTTTATTAACCCCCTGAGTCCTGATGGCCTCGTCTGTGTACTGACCGACACAGAATTCTCCCACCTGCTGTGTTAACCCCTGACGTGCTAAANGTGGACAAAAGCATGCAGGACTTTTCCTGTGGCCGTCTCTACTATGCAAATGAGCTGGACACACAGGGCGCGAGGTCACGCTACTCTCAAACACACTAAACAAACTCTCCAGTCTGTGATGCTTTTTCGGCTTCATTTACACTTTAATGGAATGAAAATGCAGAAAACTAGAGGTATAAAATGCGAACCAGGAAAAAAAAAATGTGGGAAAAAAAAAGCCAGAGACACCGGTTGAATAACATATATAGATAAACCGAAAGAGGGAAGGTTTGGCAGAATGTCAAAACTTTAAAGAGTGAGAAAAAGCAGGCTTTCTTCCGCAGCTTTAAAAGGCCCCGGAGGGCCCTCGGCCAAATGCTAATGAGCCCCAGGGGCGGCTTTGTTTTGGAGGCCACTCAAGTGTCTGAGCAAAGCGCTAGATTCCGAGCTCGTCTTCTCCTTCAGACCTTCTCATAAAGCAGGACTGACGACTACACCACAGAACATTTAGTCCTTTTGGTGCTTTTGTTATAAAAGCTATTGTGGATTGTAACAACTAATGTCAATCACTTAATATTTTGTTTACATTATATTTCGCATATTACACACAGACTACATCAAAAAATTGACGTAACATGAAGCACTCAGAACCCAAAAACTTCAGCATAATGCCGGGACATTTTTACTTCTCAGTGCTTATATTTCATATTCCGAGGATGTTTTTGGAGTGAGTGTGACCAGCTCATGCATCAAAAAGCGTGCCAAAGATGGAAACAAACTTGTCTGTGTTGAAATAGAAGATGGTACCATAGCGGATGAAGAGCGGGATGAGTGAGACGAGTGGTGGCGGCCCCCGTCCATCCCTCCGTGGATTAAGTAGGCGCTGCCGCTGGAAATGATCTGACTGCCACCCACATCCATGGCGATACCCACCATGCCGTGAGAAGGCACCCCACCCGCAGAAGACACCACGGTGGTCACTGGAGCTCCTCCGGCCTGGGAGTCAAAGTAAGCGTTTCCACTGCCCTGTCCGTACAGCTGCGAGTCTGGGTTATACGAGTACGCAGTACGACTGTAATGACACAACCAAAAGGAAAACTGTTTTTTAAAAAATCTACTTGACCAAAAAAAAGCAGTTTAGTGATGTTTGTAAAATATATTAAAAATAGTTTCTTTAAAATATTACACATTTGTTAATAATGTTAGTTTTATTAACAACAAGAAATAACATTAATTAACAAGTACAATACAAAATGTGTGATGTTTGTNATTCACCGATAAACAAAATAAGCAAATATTCTTCACAATTCCTCAACTCAAACTCAAGACCACTTTATGAGGACGAAAATGTGAGTGGTGTGCACAAACAGGTTTGACTGGCTTCTTACATGGTGCCATTGGGGTAGACGGCCTCGCTGCCCTCCACGTACTGCACCTGTGACTGGTACACATGCTGGACCTGCTGGACCTGCACACACACACACACACACTGATCACACCACAGCAAACAAGCGTTGTGAGGACATTGTGGCGTTCAGCTGCATGCGGGTAAGTAGACAGTAGGGGGCAGTGGGCACAAAGCCTAATGACACCCTTTACGCAGCCGGAAAAGAACGTAATAACATATTAGTCGCGATGGTTGTGATATATTAGAAAAGCATTTCCGCGTTCAAGCCGATGGCGTTAAAACAAAGCAGTGGAAACAGAGAGGACATTTCAGCCAAAAGCTCTTGCAGATCTTCAGGATGTGCTGAGAGTGTGTAGAGCCTAACTGGTTGTGTGTGTGTGTGTGTGTGTGTGTACCTGCGGAGGGACCTGTTGCACTCTAGACACTGGTACCTGCTGCACCTGAGCTCCTTTCTGGGAAGAGCCGGTGGTCTGAACTAAAACACGCTGCAGGTAAGGACACACACACACACACACACACAAGTAACAATTCCATCCCTTATTCTACAAAAAAAAAAAGTATTTGTTCCACTATTTGAAGCCAAATACATACGACTCTGATCTTAAATAAACAGAAGGTTACATGTATTTGTGTGTGTTTCTCTATATCAGTGTGCCTTTGATCCTAATCCGTCATGTTCCTCACTGGCAGCATGTGAATGTCACGGCTAATCATCCCTAGCTGCTCTGACAGGTTTTGGGAGAGCGTGAGAGAACTCCTTCATGGGCTGTGATGGATTGAGTGATACTGTAAAGCAAGACATTCCGTCCACAGATGGCTATTGAAATGCACACGGAGCTTGACTCTTGCCGTGAGGCTGCTGACCTGTTGCGAGGCGGGAACAGGCTGAACCACCGGTGCCTGGGCTGAAGTGGATGTTCTGATTGCTGCCGTGGACGCCGACTCCGAGCCTCCCTCAGATCGCTGCATGGTTTCTCCTGTGCGGGGAAGAGAGGATGTGTGTCGCGTTAAAAGCCCGGCAAATTGCTGCTTCCCACTTTGTTTACAATCCATCACAATTACATCACGTCTTCCACCAGGACTGGAAGTAGAAAAGCGCATGATGGTTCCACCCAATTTAAGATCATTTAAAAGACCAATTTACACTTTAATTACAATGATTAAAGTGTAAAAGGTGGCCACACGAGGACCTGCACAATTGCAATGTGTGTGTGTCCCTATACACTTTTATAATGTTGCAACAGGGGGACTTGCACACTTGTAATGTGTGTGTTCCCTATACACTTCAAATATTGCAACCTGGGGACCTGCACAATTGCAATCTGTGTGTTTGTAAACCATTTTAAAATGCACACTTGTAATGTGTGTGTGTCCCCTATACACCTTGATTTTATTGAATTGTATGGTTTTTAAAGTCTGTATTTACGTTTTAATGGCTCCAGAAAAATCCAATTCTCATTATATGTAAATCACTGAAAAACTACTTGTGTTAATCAGCAAGTCATAGATTCACAAGCTGTTCACATGATTTAAACATATCACAATTGAGATATTTGAAAAGAATATTAACTTGGTAAAAAAGTGAATATCGGTTTTGGTAACAGTTGTGTCTGTAAGAGAAGACAGAGTGAAACTGATGGGGAACACAAATCTTGCGATATAGTATAATGTGGACTAAAATAAAGCTACACAATAAAATTCACAATAATCGCAAAATAAAAATTTGTGGTAAACCGTTGATCTACCCTAATTAGATCACATTAACTCCAAAGTGCCTGTAGTGATGATTCTACGTCACGCAGATAAAGATCGTCTGTTTTAGTTCGTTAGGTCCCTGCCATTACAGTGAACAACAGCTCCAACAGGTTGCTGGTGCTGATAACACGTCCAAAGAAACAAGCCTCGAGCTGAAAAGGTGCACATACAATGGAGCCTTTCACACATCTTCTCAGAAAACAACCAGAAGCTCGAAGGAGGCAAGTCAGGCCGAGTCACCCACATCCCCAGCAGGCCGCTCACCTCTGAACCCAGGGGAAACAAAAAAAAGAGATGATAACAATGCCATCATCATCCCAGTACGCCACCTTTCAATCAAGGCCAGTTGATCTGAAGGTCTGAAAGAGTCTTTCACAAGATCTCTCCAAGAACTCAAAATGGGCGAAAGCAGCTTGAGCGAGAACAGGAGCGATCCTCCCACAGGAAAACACAAGAGTAGGAGAAGCGAGAGCCGAAAGGTTTGGGAGAAGTAGAAGTGGGGAACACACCTTTCGCAGTTGGGCCACAAGTGATGCTAATGACGCGAGTGGTCCCTCCCCACGCGGGGTCCTGACAATCTCCGGCGCTCATGTGGAATGGGAGTCCATCTCCAGGGGCTCCAATAATACAGCTGATATGAGGAAATTCCTCAATGCTTTGTAAACGTTTGTTGGTTGCTATGGTGAGAGCTCCATGGCAACCTTCCCTAACTCGACCACCCCCTGCCTCTTCCAGCCCCCTCCCCTCCCCTCCCTGCTTTTCTTTTTTAAGCTCGGAAGAACACGGAAACATTGGAAGGCTGGACAGACAGACAGACAGACAGACAGGCGTTGGGGGGGTTAGACACTACATCTAAATAAGCTTCTAACCATTGACCACCAGCAGAGCATGGAACTGGTCCCAGATCAGGTTTCAGGGTTCCTACAGTTTCTAAAAAGTCAAATCAAGCACTTTCAAGCTTTTCCAGCAGCATAAAGTTTTGATTGATAAATACAATTGTATCATTTTAATCACATTTAAAGAGATATTTTGAGAAAACAAACAAAGTTGAGCTTTGAAATAGCAGTTGGACAAGTGTCACTGTCTGTCATGTTAGTTCACATGCAGTCGACATAAAACAAATGAACAAAACACACGAATGAATTCAGTCAGATAGTTGTTTGTTGTGTATTAAGTATAATTACATTTTCAAGCATTTTCAAGGGTCTCAAGCACACGTAGGAACCCAAGGCTTTCAGCACTGACCCGGAGCTCCGAGACCCGTGAATGACAGCTTGTTGGTGAAGTTTAAAAATAGCGCAAAAAGACAAGCAATGCGCTTTATATGCATGAATTCATCTGGAAGAGAAATGGATGCTAATTACAAGCACTTAAAGTTTTCTACTGGGAGCAGCATAAAGAATAAAAGCTAATTGTGTTTTTTGTGAGATTAGCAATAGGAAGTGATGAATTCTCAAGTGGGAAGCTTTATTTGCCTTGAGAAATTGAATTAATGAATGCAGAATAAAGGGAATCATAGCGGTCGATGCATTCAACAAGCAAAGGATTTGTGATGAATTAGTATGAGCCTCCTATGTGACGATTCGGGGAACAAATAATCCGGTTTAAAAAAGCATGAAAATCTATGACCTTTCAAAAACCAAAGATTTTCATTCCACCCCAAAATCTCACAGATTTGTTCTCTGCTTCCAAATATCGGAGATTTTCCTCATTTCCAAGTGCTTTCACACAAACTACAACTTGATGTATCTACATAAATGCCTCAAATTAAGGAGTTCTTAATCTCTCGCTTGAAGTTTTTGCGAGCACAGATTCTCCGTGGGTGTACAGATCCTGAATCACACACTCGGCTCCAGGCTGGAAGTCGTCCAGCATGTTTACAGCAGTTAGCGCATGAAGATGCTCCGGGTCCTGCTGAGATCCATCAACAGGGTCGTTCGGTTCAAACCATCTACAACCTGAATAGATTCTCCTAGAAGATTCACCAGACGTCCTGTGATAAGCGTATGGATTCTGTAGAAGAGGGGAATCTGCTGTAGCGTGGCGAGCTGGCTCTGCTGCGGTTGTGTTTGGAGCGAGTTCCTGTCCGCCATCAATAATCCTGAACAGGCGAGATCTCTGCCTTCTGGTGTTCAGACAGAAATCAATTTCAGTCTGATAGTTTGGGGTCTCGGATGGTTTGGTTTGGAAATCTCACGACATGAATCACTTTAATAAAACATCCAGGGATGAAACGGCGGAAGGATTTAGTAATGCCTAAGAATGCACAGAAAGAATAGTTTATGGTCTAAAAGCACATAAATAAGAGCGGCGTCAATGTTTCCATTCTGTATGATCTGACTGCATGACTCAATGTCGTTTAAAGTGTGAATAGTAATACTATGTTTTCGAAATTAAAAATAAAAATTCAATTAATCCGTAAATACGAAAGTTCGTAATTCTTTATGTACTGATTGATTGGATTTTTTTTATTATTAATCACAAAGTATGGTATTCACACATGAAACAAATTGTTACAAAATTTCTGACTACCGAAAAATCGTAAATAAAAAAATGTAAAAAATTTTTCGATACTCCAAAATTTCTTCACAATATTTAACATGTGAATTCCATTACTTTGGATTTAATAATTAAAAATTCAATCAGTAAATCAAAAATATGGAGGACTTTTTTTTTTTTAATATTCCGAGATTTCAGATAACCGCAATTATAATTTAAGGCTTTTAGCACATAAAGAGAACCAGCGTCAGGGTTTCCATTCTGCGTGATCTGACTGCACGACTCGAGAAGATCGATGTCCCTGACCTGAAGCAGCTCGGCTGGTCTGAGAGAAGCTTAGAATGTCCAAGAGAGCAGCTACGGGCTCCAGCACTTTGGTGTGAAGCACGTCTGCTTTATAAAAGTGGACCACCACAACATCACAACACTTCCTTCTCTTCTCATCAACCGGAGAGCATCAACCTTATTAACTTGTCATAACCCGCAGTAAACGACAAGAAGATCAGAAAGTACCGAGTCTGGGGTTGTGAAGACCATTTAGACACTTGAGTCCAAGGCAGGTTGAACTTCAACAGCACTCCATCAGTCCAAAGCACATGCAGATGTTCAATTAAAAGCAGGAGCCCCGGTCTTGGCTCTTGTTTGCACTGGCCCACATTGTTTGCAGAGCAACAACGGTTGCTAGTGGCAACACCGTCCACTCCCGTTTCCAAGAGCCTGTTGCTATGCAACCAACAGAATACTTCCCAAACCAAACAATGCCATCCCCCAAGTGATCCTTCTATCTCACATTAACCAGAAACTTAGAACAATAAATACATGAGCCATTACTCTGACGCTGTGGAGCAAAGACAGTCACCCTGGAGAAACAGCAGAAGGGAAACGAGTGGTTACAAGGAAAAAAAAAAAAAGTTTAGAACTTTCTAGAATGCTGTAAAAAAGAGGGACGATAAAGTTCAGACATAAAAAAAAAAGTTTGCACCTCAATGCTCCAAGTACAACAATCGTTAGTAAAAGAAGCCTCAAAAGGCTTTTCCAACCAAAGAAATCCAGATTCCACGCAGGTCTGAAGATCGGAAACACACACTAATGGCTTTAACAACCCACCGGAAACGGAGTCGGAGAATAAGAGACACTTGTTGCCATGAACGGACATCTTCTTTGAAACATCTGAAAGCTGATTTTGCACATGATTGTGATATGAATATGTGGAGCTCTGACAAATAAAGCTATTTTTAGCGGGATATTAAATTCTATTCCACACTGAGGCGCTGTAACGCACTAAAATAACTTCCACACTATTAAAGCGGTTACAGACAAGAGTGGAGTTTCTCAAGCACAAGTTTGCAGATTATGGGATGGCCAAGGTATTAAGATAACTAGAAAAGCCTTTCCTGAGATTTTTACGTCTGCTTTCCTTAATCAGCCATTATAATTGCCATCACACCGTTAGTCCATCCGTCGCCAGCACACCAACAGCAAAGGGCTCGGGAGCCAGGGAGAATTGGCCGGCGTTGTCATGGAGACCGTTTGTTCACACTTACAACTCTACAACCCCCCCAGCCCTCCTCCTCCTCTCCTCTCCTCTCCTCTGCTCTTCCTCCTCCTCTTCCTCCTCCCCTGGTAACCCTTTCCAGATTTCTGCACCACCCCCAACCCTGAGCTGAGGATGATTCAACAAGCGTTGCTTCATAAAGTCGTTTTAAGAAGACGAAGCTTACTTTCCGAACAAAGACTACTTGAGGGAGACGACTGGGATTCTATAGTGATGACAAAACGGCGGTTTGAACAATTTGGTGTCCCATCGTGATACAGAAACGCTGATAAAAGTGGCTGATGGGAACGAGATTTGCTTCTAAAAGCAGGTGTACGTTTTGGGCGCTGATATTTACACCGATGTCAAGTAAGAACGTTTATGAGGGCAATTGCGAAAACGCAATTTCGCAAAGGCTACCGAAGATCGCTGTAGGCTTTAGATTGCAAAACGGCGACAAGTTCTGACAGGTGATAAAAATCGAAAAGAAAATAACATAAGTCAGAAAAGTGATTACGTATTTTAATTGTAATGTTTGAAAAAAACTTTTTCAACAAAATTTTTGGTGTACATAGGACTTCCGGAAAGGTGACGACAAATTGTTTCAAGATAATATTGAGATTCACACAATGCTGGTAGATTTGCAGTTCTTGTGTGAGTGTAACAGAATTAAATATTTAATCAGTAATAAATCATAATTTAAATCAAGAATATTTCATCAAATACAGGAAAATTCATGTCACAATATACTGAATAAAAACACGGAAACATTTGCTTCATTTTCAAAAAAATAAAAATTACTAGTGCCAAGTATTTTTAGAAAATGCATTACTACTACTAATAACAACAACAACAAGAAACAATTCAGTTACAGTAACATTATTTCATACACGTATTACATTATTATCTATAAGACAATTTTACCTTGCCTGTTTTTGCAAGAAAAAAAAAAAAAAAAGAATGGATAAAGTGTGTCATATAGTGTGACTTTTACACACTATAAAAAAAAGTGAACGAGAAGGAAACAGATGGAAGTTTCCAAACCATTTTTCGTTTTTGTTCCACACTCCAGAAGAAATGGTTTTCTCTGATGCCGGAACCATTGACTTAAAAGAGAGAGCAAGCGTGTCGCTGAGAACAAACAGAGAACAAGCTTGACATGAAGATCTGGGCATCATAGCAAACACCACGTGACTGTTTCAAACCAGCATTTGCTTCTGAAACTAAAGCTACAATAATTATTCCCTTTCAAACACAACGAAAGCAATACAACTGTATGCAAAATGCCAAATGGCACAGGGTCAACGGTAACCTATACAATAAAAGAATAAAACAGACACAAGAGTCGTCCTATAATGACCATATTGTTCTCCACATCGACAAAAACAAGAAGGTTCCAGAAAACCTGGTTTGGAATCTAATCCCACTTATATATCTCCACATCTTCTGTTGAAAAGCCACTTTTTCTGTCAACTTCCTGATTTGCCGCCATTTCTTCTGTCTGCACGTTTCCACCACAAGAAGGTCCACCACAAGAAGGTCCACTAAACCGCATTACTCAACCAGCAAGTGATGTCATCATACGCCAATAGACTATCCTGGCAAAATAATTCCACAATCCCGTATTAATATTAATAACTAGTTCTTTTACCATAAAGAAATCAATGATGTTCACATGTTGGGCTTGTCTAGGGTCTTATTAGCCCAACATGTGACAAAACTATTTCTGCGTACAGTAGCTTGACACATACAATGGTGGGAGGTAAACAGGGGTTGGAATTTCAAAGTGTTACCCCAAAATTCGGAGAAATCTTTTGATATTCTGAATTTGGTTACAATTCATTTACTGCGTGAATACCATTTTTTGGGAATCAATAATTAAAAGTTCAATAAAGAGGTAAATCAAAATTTAGCAGAATTTTGTCGATATTCTGAATTTCGTACCAATTCGTTTATTTCTTCGTAATACTGAAAACATTCCTCCATTTTGGATTTACTGACTTGGTGACTTTTTAATTCTTTATTCTGAAGAAGTGATCACACAATAAACATGTTTGCGATTTGTCGGCTGACTTAAAAGTCAAAAAAATTTAAAGCGGCCAAATTAATTCCCTTTCAAGCCTTTTTTTTTTGGAAAAGCCATTTCTTCCAAATATCGAAAGACGTAGATCCTTTTGAGCGGCGAGATATGGAACAAAACGGTAAAATGCAAAAGCGGGTTGAGGGCAACTGTGCGGAAAATTCTAGTTATTAACCAAAACGATGACTAAAATCACTTGGATCACTTTAGCTCTTTAGTTTCTCTTCAACCGAGTTTTAAAACTTCCTAAAAGCCGAACTTGTCGAGACTGTAAGTGCAAGACGGTAAATCTGTAAAAACGCAGGGTCCACGTCTACAAGCGACATGAAAGGGGGCAAGAAAGAGCCACCATTGTGATGCAAATGTCACAGTCCGCTGTGCTGTTTGTGGAAGGAAATTTAATTAGCTGTTGTGAAGCTAGGCTACAAAGCAGGTGGAATGTAAGGAACGTTCCGGAGAGGATTGAGAGCGCTTGGGAGTTAGGGTGAGGTTACGAGCAGCACGCTTCAATCCTCAGTCAAGTCTCGGCCTGTCGCTCACACGCTCAAATCACGTTTCCTTGTTTTTACCCCGGAGAGCATTTCCATCATCCTAGTGTATCATATCATCAGAGTAAAAGGTCGAACGTAAAGCAATTTCGAAAACTAATGGATGTATTGACACGGAAACTGGCGAGTTGTTTTGCTGAGTGAAAGTCATCAGCACAATGCCAGCACGCTGCGGGCGGTTGCCATGGGGTTTCAAGCGGCTTTAATAAGTTGTTAGGTGGTTGCTAAGGTACCAAAGAAACCATAGATACCAGGCGTATCGCAATATCAGCGTTTAGGATGCAAAATAAGATTTAATTAAAGAACACGGTAAAAAAAAAAACATAGTCAGGGATGGTCACGGTGTTATTGGNTTTCTCCGGGGAAAAATATATTCACCTTGGGCTTCCGCTTACAGTAGGTCTGCTCGGGCTTTCCTGCTTCGCTCGCTCTCTCTCTCTTTCCTCCAGTGGCGGTGGCGGTTGCGGCGGCTTCTTGCGGCGGCTGCTGCTGCTGCTGTTGCTGTTGGTGAGTGTTGCTCCCGTTGGTAAGTAACTGTCTCCACGACTACAATCACTACGGTCTCGAAGCAACTGTTGCTACCGTCCTCCTCTACGTCAAGGGGTAAAGCAGGTGGGAGGGGCCAGACACAGGCTCCTCCTCCACTCGGACGTTATTCGCTACCGGGTTAATGTTTGTGTGACTCCCGCGGGCAGGAGCCGCTAAATACGCGCTTGCGTCGTTCCGGCCGCGAAAACCGGCGGAAAAACCGCGAACAATAAAAGAATTGAGGAA
>SOMO01000328.1:57826-72261 GCA_028128575.1 Paedocypris carbunculus
TACTACTACTACTACCATCAACAAAACTACCGCTGCATAAATACATTTATACAGTGATTTAAAAAAAAAGCTTCCTGCCATATTATTTATGCCTTTTATGTATTGTTATTTTATTTACCTTATTAATGTGTTTTTCATGCTAATGACACCGCTGGGCATAAGTGATTTATGAACAGTTTTATGTTTAACATCATCGCAAACAGTTTCCTCACATTAAAGCAGCGGATCATCACTCAGGCCAAACGATAAAAGTGAAAACAAATCACACTACATTAACACACTGTTCAGAAAAGAGCCACAGTCTTGCACTTCACATCATTTGTATGTACTGTACTTTAAAAACAACAACAACCAAGGGCAATAAAAAGCCTGACTAGCCATTAAAAAGCCCCTTGATGGGTGATGAAAGGGACAAACCCAAGAACAGCAGATTTCGGAACCCGACATGAGGCACAAGGTGCAAAAGCAGTTTCATAATCACCTCCAGCGCATAAATCATAGCGCGTAATAGCGGGGCTGTTAATTAGCCTCGGAAGGAGACAGGATTCCCGCTTCCAGGAGGCCCCCAGGAGCCCCCCACCCTCAGACCTGAGCGCTGCCCTGTCAGGAACGCCCGGGCATGCTCCTCGTTTATTTCCTCCAATAAAAGCCGCAGAATGTGCTGGCTCCCGGGCCGGGACAAAAACACCCGCCTTTGTGTTTCTGCTTGTGCGTGCACGACATGCCGGCTGCAAAAAGCTGATGTTCCCGAATGCCGACGTCGCTTTAATATGCGTGGCCAGCTCGAATCAGATAGCCGAGAGGAGGGAGGAAGAGGAGGGAGGGGGTTCGGCGGGTCCGATTCGCTGCTTTCACGAGCCCCAAGTGTCCACATTCAGTTGCAATGGTGGATTTCTCTAAGCGCGCGCTCGCAAAAGTTGACTTCACTCCATGCAACAACGAAAGGCTTTCATACTCTACCTGATTCTCCATAGTTCAGCGGCCCGACGAAGCTCCTGTTTATTTACAGAAGGATTTTGAACGGCTGCTCCCGACTCCTCATTGTGTGTCAATTCCAGCCCAAAACCGGAAACTAGACGGTTCCCCTCCCCTCGCTGGACCTCTGGCATGCACCCAAAACAGAAAGCCGGGGCGGCCAATCGGAGGCGCGCGTGGATGCGCTTTGCACCGCTCAGCCAATCGCGGCGCGCTGTGGGCGGGACTTCCCACGGTTGCGCGAACTGGTAGGTAATAAGCAGAGATTAACCGAACCGGGATTGTTTTTGCTTTTACCGTCTTGACGTCTCGCGGAGCAACTTTCACCTCTTGTTTGAGTTTGACGTTAAACGGTGTGAATTGTTGTCGTTGCGTTAGTTTTGCGTGTTTATTCAACGGTTATTTGGGCTTTTTGGCTCTCTTGGCGTGTAAAGTGGTGTAATTCACAGTCACCTGTGCTAAACATCGTGATTTAGTCGAATTGTCGATTGTGTTGTTTGTATGTAGTCTAATTAAATAGGTTTCTCATCAAATAGCTGCAGCAAAAGGCGTTCGATTTCAAAGTTAGGAGGGTTAAATGCTCGTGTTTGTGCACTGTAGATCACACCCTAAAGGTTAATTTGTGTGTAGCAGCTTTGCGTACAACTTTAAAATGTAAATCGTCTGTCTTTAGCATTCAAACTTGTTAATTCTGTATTTGCTTACGATTTCTTGCTGTGCCAGTGTTGACCACTAGATGTCAGAGATGTTTTCATCTTTTTATGGATTTGTCTGTTTCTAAAGGGAACGAGTTAAACGGGTATGGTTTGGTTGGTTAGTTAGTTAGATTATATTGATTAATATATAAATATTTCAATCAAACCGATCTAAAAAAATAAAACATCCAAATCAACATTTACTCAAGCCTTATTGTAGTAAATCATCTGAGAACCTTTAAAGACCCCAACTAGTGCTAAAAATCATAGTAAACAAACAAATCAACTCTACTCTTTACTTTGAATAATTTCTACATCCAAGCTTTATGTAAAGAATACATTTGCATCAAATCCTGTACTGTACCAACGTGTTTATGCAACAGTACTAATGGTGTGCTTAGAGAGTGCCTGTTTTCCAACAGAAATATATATTTCATAATGTAAAAAAAAAACTATATAGCACAACTGCGCTGTTTTATAGAGAACAAAAACAGTTGCTCCATACAACTGAAACATTTGTTTTATACATGTCTCCACTCTCCAGTGTTCCGCATACACAGCATCTCAGGAGGCCGATCGGTTCTTTACTGTCCAGATTTATCCGACATCTGATCCTGACTTGGCCAGGCTGCTAGCATCTTCTCCGGGTCTTTGTGTTCCCTTTGAGGGCTATGTATGGCAACCCATAAGGCAACTTGTCCTGCGGCCAGTACTGTATATCAGGCAGCGAGTAAGGAATCTCCACCACAGCGTCCAGATAAGCAACCAAAGTGCAGCCGTAAGCTGTAGCCACCACAATCAGAATGTGCCTGAACGTAGAAGTATACGCCAAGATTAGCAGCTATTCAAAAGTCTAGATGATGCAGACATCCTCACCAGATTCCATGCAGATAACAGAAATCAAGTTTTTGCCAGAAGCTGCAGCCAAAGCGATCGCTGATCCAGCAGGAGATGGCCATTACCCACAATCCAACAGACATCCAGGCCAATCGCAGCACCTTCTGATCTGTGCAACTGTTTGAGAAGAAAGAAATGAAGAAAGGCCAGCACCAGCTGGACTGAAAACCTCAAAGTCAGTAAGCTACTAGAACATTACGTAGAAGAAGCATCCTTTACCATCTTAACTGCACATACAGAGAGTAGAGAACGTGGATTCCAAAGCTGTTGAGGACGTATGCATTAGCTGTAGGCTTGACGAAAGAGAACAGCGTGGTGAATACGGTGATGATCAGGACCATGCGGGAAAAAGACCTCCTGAGAAAAGTACCAAAGGCAAAGTAAGAATACTTAAAAATATGATTTATAAAGATGTCAATGGTTCAGTGGTCAGGGTTACCTGTCCTTAACGAAGAAAGGGAAGAGTTTGCGTGGAAACCACAGCGAGTAGCCAATTGCTAAAACCCAAAGGATCGACAGCTCATCCAACATCTGGCCCATAAAACTCAAAGTCATGTGAAAATACAGGGAGAATAAACCTGGAGAGAACAAAACATTGTCGAATTAATTATGTGTCACCATTCAATGAGAACTCGTGAATATTATAGTCATAAACTGCTGTAGTTATATTTACACAAAAGGGATTAATCTGCGCATAATCATTAGGAAGCCTGGTTTTATTTCCTAATCTAATGGAGATGGAGATAATCATTAGCTAATGGTGTGCACGATTTGAACATTATTTGATTATATGACTAAAAGCAAGGCATGTGCTTCTACCATTACATCAATACATACCATAATACACATTTCAACTCCGCCCTCTAGTGGTTGTCAAGGTAACAACATCTACAGTAACACTTACCTACAAAGATCATCATAATCCACACTAGATGCACAGCCAGGTTTCTTTCTTTGGCATAAGGGTGGAACAGGTAAAGCATGATGGGGGAAATCAAAAAGAAGACAAAACTGCTCATCTGAAATTAGGAATAAGACAGTAAATAAGACGGTAAATATTGTCAACATTTGAATTGTAAATAGCCAATTATTGGAATGCTTTACTTTTTCATGTAGATGATCAGATTAGTACAGACATTACAAAGGAAGATGACTGAAACGTTGAAATCAATGTGTGTGTGTGTGTGTGTGTGTGTGTGTGTGTGTGTGTGTGTGTGTTTTCTCTGTAAGTCAAAGCTTCATTCCATGACTCCAATATTATATTCCGTAAACAATGTGGAACGCTTCAGAAAATTGGTGAACAAGCATGTGAACAGTTAAATTGTTGTACACACTGTGTGAAAAGGTTAGTTGGCATTTTGTTTTCTCATACCGTGTTGAAATATTCCACAACATTCTCGGAATGTATATAGTTGCCCTCACACCAGTCCACCTCAGAGCTTTCGTAGGAAAACATGTGGGCCATTTCACCAGAAGAAAAGATTCCTAAGAAAAAATAAGATTGATAAAAGACACGCTAGTCACATTTTTCTGGAGGTATAACCTTCTGTTTAAACGTAAAGCTTGTTGTGTTTATACACAGAAGAGCATTCCAGACAGTAAAATCACACAACAAAAGCTTTGAACAAAAGCGGAAAGACAATGACACGGCTAGTCCTTTCACAAACAAATCTACATATTTAACAGATGATTCATATTTTCCGACACACTGAAATGAATGGCATTCTTAAACACACACACACACAAACAAACACGTTGTTATTATTATTATATAATAAACGTTTGAGTTTTTTTAAAGTATCAATCAGGTTACAGTACCATTGGACTACATAACACTTGAAATACTAATGAAATTAAACAGCATGTTAATTAACAATAATTACCATCAGAATTAATATATATGTTTTTGTTTTTTTTTAATTGACAATGTTTAGACATTAGCTACTAATCAACGTACGATACATTTGAATTACTCTAAATATAAATATATATAAACATTTGAGTTACACTTGATTTAATAATCAAATCAAATTACATTACAATTACTGATTAAATTGACTTCGGAGAAAGTACTGTGTAATAATGTTAAAATAAATACCTTTGGAAGAACTTTTACTTCAGGTAGTTTGAACAGCTACAGCAACCAAACTACTCTCAACGGCTAAACACACACACATTTATTGTTGCTATTTGAAACACCAGTGACCTTCTCTAGTCTCATCTAGATTTTGAGGCTGACATTGTCACGTTCTTAGACAAAATATTTTAAATCACGTGACCACGGAGCTTCAATAATCAGAGAGTCGTTCTTGAGTATTACAGTAGAATTAACCACAATTATCACCGGATCTTCCCCCAGTTCCCGCCATTACACCGGAGACCACTCAGGTCATTAAAGTGAGAAAAGCGAATCCTCCGTTAATTAATTAACTGCCAGGGGAACACGCTGCACGGCAGAGCTCGATTTCTCACATACGCGCTCGAGTCGTGCGTTCAGAACGATTGTTCGGTCCGAATAAACAACAATAATCGATGACTTACCTCAGAAGGGATGCATCCACTGGCGCGCGCCCCACGTCAGGTGGGTTTAAATAGAGTAGAAATGTCCCCGATCCAGTTTCTCGGGTCTCGCCGATCAGGTGAAACCTACAGAACAGTGTCATTCTTCTTTGTGGTGATCGTGTCAGCCTCTGCAATGTCGACATACCTGAAGAATTGCCGTTTATTTGACGTTCTCGCGCGGGGCCGTTCCCGCCTTTTGCACGAGCCAAGGGATCGGTTAACCTGACCTGTCACAGGTGTAACTCACCTGCCAGGTTCTGTTCAACGAGTCTCTATTGGCTCACGTGATGTTACTACACTTCAAAATGTCAAGAGGGATAGTTTTTAGAATTATTTGGGTGCATGATGCTACTGCATTTCGGAAACAACAATTCTGAATTATGTAATGTTTTTATGGTCACATGAGTAGCTGACTAAAAAAAGTGATGGGTGGTCATGCAGTGATTCTGTACACGGTGCAATGCTTTACACCAATCTTACCTGCTCAACTAGTCCTTCCTCCTTAAACGATCTCTGTTCTTTTGCAAATTGATCATGAAACGCATAATTTCTAGTGAAAAAATGTTTCTTGTGCTGAATACGTTTTGGTAAGATAAGAATGTTTGATGCATAACGTGCGATAAGTTGTGCACATAGTTGAGTGGTTTTAAGGATCATGATAAACATCATTCATCATTTAATTTTAATGTTTTGTTTGTAAAAAATTGAAACACATTTATTGTAGAATCAAGATCAATTTGTCTGTAAGTGGCAAGAATATTTCTCTTTAAGAAAATAACATGTCATTGCCATTGAACAACATACACAACATTTACAGTTTTGAGGGAACAGTTTTGCGATTGTTATTCATCGATAGTCAAAAAGCTACATTTGAGCGCAACGCAGTCAATCTTACAGAGTAAAAGTCTCCTTCAGTGCGTATTTGTACACAGAGAGTATTTGGTACTCAAATGGTATTTAATATTTCCCATAAAACAAGCTTACAAGAATAAAAGTCTCAGCCACAGATTCCCTACATCCTAAGAGATACCACAGGTCACATCTTCTCAACATAGTTTCCAGGAAAAAGACCCTCCTTCCCATGAATCCGCCCTCGCCACCAGCCTGATGGATCTGCAAGAAGGCCAGAAGATCATTACACACCAATTTATCAAGAAATCCTTCAACAACATTTTCATATTCAGCCAGATACTAAAAAACAAAACCTGTATTTATTTATTACTATTACATTATTTATTTATGTAATATGCCCTTTAATTTGAGCTTATAAGTAGATATTACAGTGTGTGAAAATGTTTATTTGTATAAACAATTTATTTGTATTTTACTAACTTTTTGTATTTTTACTTTTTATACGGTATTGGATTGTATTTTTACCTCGAAAATGTTGTATTTTTATTCATATTTCATATCTTTAAATCTACAGGTTTTTTTAATTGTAATTCTATTCTTCATCTTCATTTGATTGCATTTTCCTTTTTGCACATTTAGTTGTATCTCCCCCATCCCTATGTTTAAATGCTGGAACGATCAGAAACACATTTCACTACATGTTGCACCATGTATAATATGTATGTGACGAATAAAATTTGAATTTGAATTTTGTTGAAAAGTACCAAAACGTTATCATTTCTCACCTTCATTGATGAGCTCTATGATGTCATTAACATCAAAGCTAATTTCATCCACATCTTGTCCGAAATACTGATAAAGTGCTCTGCATCGAGGGCCCTGAGGTTGGACCCTGGTTTTGGGTTGAGTGAAGGGGGCCGGTGGTGGTCTCTGGTTGACGCTTCTCCTCCTCTGCATTCTGAAAAACAGACAGAGATGTGATTTCCGTTTCATTATTTCCTTGGTATGTTCTTGCTTGATTCACCCTGACATGCCCTGGTCAGGTACATTGAGGAAGTCCAGGTTCTTGGATTCCTTAGGACCCCGCCTGGGGTCTCTCGCTTTCTGTGATCCCAGCTTGGGAAGAGCCTTGCTGGGCGGAGGGTTGCGGACGGGGATGGAGTACGTAGCTTCCTTCTGCTTAGTCTGAGGACTCCTTTTGGGAAACTTTGCCGCCCCATTCTGATGGCCTCCTTGGAAAAGCACAAATTATTTAGAGGCTTTATTACTGGCCTATAATTTCATCAATAATAATACAATTCCATCAATAAGAACATCAATTCAAATCCACTTTTCCACAGCTGTCTCATGGGAAGCTGGAGCCAATCCCAGCAGGATACACACTTGGTGATCAACCAATCACAGAGCGGGTCACACACATTCACACTCTCACAGCTATGGATAACTGTACAGACACCAGTTCTCATAAACATGTTTTTGGACTGGGAGCAAATGGGAGACCCTGAGGAAACACACGCAAGCATGGGCGGGCAAACTGACACTGGACCTTGTCTCAAACGGGTGCTTCTGTGTGAAGTTCCATGAGAATGAAGTTCTCTGGGAATTGAACCCATGACCTTTAGTGTTGCAAAACACACAAGCTGCCATCAGTGCAACATTTCGGATTTTACACGCATCTTGGTAATACTTATAGGCTGAAAACCTTGATAAGTAATAAAAACGTAGTTATTATGACTAGAGAACTTTGAGCTAAATTTGAATCTAGAACCTTCTTACCGCGATGCTGTGGGTGGCTTCTTCCTCCTCCGTGACTCGCTGGCACGCCTTTCCTGGTGGGTTCTGTGAAAAACAACCACAGATATTGGTGAATTTGCACTTAAACGGACTTGTGGAATTCCTCATGGGTCGGTTCCTCACTGGAAGTCTTGGGCAGGCCGTCTCCCACAGTGATGCTGACGGTCTTTCCACCAGGCTTGAGGACGGCTACATCAGTCTGGCCCCTCTGGAAGACCACGCAGCGTGTGGCACCTCCTCCCCAGCCCTCCTTCTTCACACGGAACTCCAACCTGCACATCAGAACCTATCTCAGCCTGGAACGCTCTGGTTTAATAGCCAGAAGAACATCATCACAGCACCTGTCACTGAAGGACAACTGAAGCTTGTTGCGGGTTTGCTCCTCGTAGCGCTTGCACAATAAGCTAAGGAACTCCGTCTTAAACGTGGACTCCAGGAGACTGTCGTACTCGGGGTCGTGAAGGATGAAGAAGTCGTCTTGTCTTGTGCTGAAGGAAAAGTATAAATTAATAATGTCTGCAAAATGGCTTTAGACCAGAGGTGGTCGAATCCTTCAGTGGTTCCAATTCTTCTCTATGGCAGAAATATAAACTTGAAATTTGAAAACTGTGAAACTGAATGGTCAATCATTTTCAAACACTTCATCCCCTTCATATTTTGAAAAACCAGAATGTGCATGTCGAGATTCGTCACATGGAAGTGTTATTATAACATTTATATTTATATAAAGTGTTTATATACATTTTATTATTATGTATATATATATATATGTATTTATTTTTTTTTATTTTTTTTTTTTATTCATATTTTATTTCATTTTAACAACAATGTGCAATATTTTTCCATTCATATTCATTATCTTTCAAACGTCGTTGAAAAACTAAAAAGTTTACCATGACACTCTGGTAGAGGTTCTTCTTTAAATCTGACCTTCAGGGACATCTGAAGGTCGTCTCCAATTGAAAGTTATTCTTTTTTTTTTTTTTTTAAGTTCCAGTATTTAATAAAATATCTGAACAAGTTTAGTTTGGTACAGTGTTAGTAATTCTAAAATTCATGTACAGTCATAACAATGATATAAAATCACTAAGAAGGTGCAAATATAGAAATAAAAGACCCTCCATATCCTTCACGTCCCGTAGGTTGGGCATCACTGCATTAGCTAATCGCGCAATTGACAAAATTGTGCGATGTATTTTTACTTAATTTAAAGTTAAATCATCATTATTGACACTTGTACAGACTCCAACATGCACACAGGTTAAAGAAGAACTCCGCAACCTCAGATAACACTTATTTCCTGTTTGCAATTTTTCGTTGTCTGCAGCCTGCATGTAGTTCATTGCATCAATCCACCAACAATTTTAATGCGGTGGTGGGTGGGGAGCTTGTTGGTGTGGCCATAAATAATTGTGCACCATTTGTATCATGACTTCCTGTAGCGACATCACTAGCTGCAACTTACACAAGTACATAAAATATTTATTCTTCTTTTAGTTTCTCAGCAACTAAACATAAAATTTCATAATTTTGATGGTAAATTATAATTCTATCATCAAAATAGTCTAGTATATGATGTACAATAGATCTGCATATTATCGTAGGTTGTATTCCAAAATCTCATTGGAAAACGAATTTCTGAAATGTATATAAATTGTTGACAAAATTTCGTCTCACACTCTTTTTGAATTAAAACCACAAACTAATGACTGACTAATGGGAACACACCTCAGAGAGACGGAGCGCACAGTCCCGATGTCCAGCTTCCGCTTCAGGACTTCTTTTATTTGTCCTTTCTCTGGTCCTTTTTTAATCTTTTCTCGGCCAATCAGGTAGATGGACCTCGGTGTCAGTATTAGATCTCGCTTTATAGACTGAAGACAAACACAAGGTATTCCTGTTTATCTTTGAGTTCCACGTCATCAAGGCACAAGTACTTTTTTGTCCCGTTCTTTGCCTTGGACCTTCTCACCTTGAATCTGCGGTCAAACTTGTTGACACAGTCTGCGAAGTCGACTCGCTCTCGCTTGGCCAGGAACTGTCTGAGTTCAGGCCTTTCTTCCATGCCCAGGTAATCGCCAACAAAGTTCCTGTTTATGCTGTTTTTACGTCGTTCTTTGGAGTTATACAGAATGTCGGAGGCTGGCAATCGCAAAAACAAACAAAAAAAAACCACAAACACAAAATCAGGTTATTGGAACTTTGAAAACGGACATTTTAGAGGCAAATGCATTTAATTTCCCCATTTAGAGCTAAATGTAGCTCATTTAACTTTTTAAAGAGGCTAACAGCCGTAAATTTGAATCTTTAGAGACGCTCAATGCAGTGAATTTGACTTTCTAGATACAGTATTTATGCAAATATAGGCACCCTGTAAATATAAGCACCCCCCTGATTTTTCATGCACAAAAACAATTAATTAATAAAAAAAAAAAAACCTAAAATTTCTGGCTAATTATTCAATTTAAGTTGTTCCTTAGAATGAAGTCTAATTCTTCTTGGGGTAGCTTAACTAATTTTTTCTCACCCTCCTCACGCATCTGTTCATACTTCTTCCTGGCGATGTATTTCCTCCACGCCTTTTGAATGGTTCTGGCAAATGTGTCAAACTTCCTCTCTCGCATCTCTTCCAGCAGAAAAAGCTAGTTGAAATGGAGCAAACATCCAGTTAGATGGCGACAATGTAACTGATTACTTTACTTTACAGTCATTTAGCAGACGCTTTTATGTGTAAAAGCGGACTTACATTTTTTTTTTACAATTTTTACAATTCAACAAACTCCTGCTTTGATTAGACTTTATTGTAAAGGCTAGATTCATCTAAAGGACATTCATATTCATTGATCTTCACCGATTCTGGATTCTTGATGAAGACTTTTCCACGACCCATTTGATACTGATCCGTGTCCATATTGACGGTGCGCAAGAGGTGCAAGACGCCCTGATGTTCAGGACCTCGCCAGTTGGGCCACGTCTCGGCCGTTAGAATGGCGTATCTAGCAAAACATGACAAAAAATGTCAAAATCCAAACCTTCAAAATCAAAACAAGCTGCCAATAAATATAATTCTGAAGTTCACAACACTAAAAGTCATGGGCTCGCTTTTGAGAGAAAGATGTTTCTGTGTAATAGTCATCTGAATAAATCCACTGGATAATAACGTAAACCCACCTCTGTAAAAACTTCTGGAAGACTCTGCGATAGGCAAATCCAGCACGTCGCACCCTGATATTTTCTCTTAATCCAAGATACTCCACTTGATGTTTTACTCTGCGACAATAAAAAGTCCAATTAGTGTTTTTTTGCGATGTCTAAAAAAGCTTAAAAGGCAGCTAGAATCTGCTAGAACTGATATGTTAATTTAGCAGCCCATCACCGGCTTTCCTCCCAGTCTTTGGGTCTCTTGGTCTCATTGGGTTTGATGCAGCGGATGTAGTGAGGAGTGCACTTCATCAGTGTGCTCACCAGCTCGTTGGCTTGTCTCTGTGGACCAGAGAGCACATTTACATCTCATTTAGAGCTCATTTAATTTAATAATACACTTTTTTTCCATCTCTGAAGCCAATCCAACATCTCTGGACCGTCTGTGAACAACCAGCATCTCTGGATTGGACACATTCACTCACACCTATGAACCAATTATGTTTTTGAAGAATATATTCAAATCCATATTGAAAGTTTAAACTTGTGTCAGGTTCTCAAGGTTCTCGTAGAGGAAACAGTTCAACCAACTTTGCCAGGAAAAGAATTGTGATCTTGCCCCAAATCATGCTCTATAGAGAAATAATCTGGTGAAAAGGGTTATACTTTAATTTTTGATCCCGCTGTGGTTGGTCGGCTCTTCTTATCTGTGTTGAGGTTTTCCGGGAAGAGGCTTTGAATGAAGTCACTGCAGAGAAGGAACACACGTTCTTCACTTGACTTAAATGCTAACTAATCATTTTGAAACGGAGATTTTTTGTAAATGAATAAACTGCAACGTCACTTACTATTGGCTGCTTTGCATCAGTTCTATGAGATCAGGAAACAGCACGTCTCGGTTCCTCTCACAGAAGCCGCTGATGTCATAAGAGACCTGAGTTACACCAAAAACACACAGTCACACAATACATATAACTGACTGCATGGACACACCGTCTTTCTGTCTGTCTGACTAACTTTTTTTTTTTTTTAAATCAGTCTCTGTCTGTCTTCTATCTATTTATCTATCTATCTATCTATCTATCTATCTATCTATCTATCTATCTATCTCTGTCTGACATTTCTATCTGTCTGTCCAACTTTTCTATCTGTCTGTTTGTCTGTTAGATATTTTAATATTTAATAACTTAAATCTTATTGCTAATATTAAATCTTATAACTGAATATAATATTAATCTTAAGTAAGCGCAGCACAGCCAGACGCCTCTCCGTCTGTGTGATTGAAGGCCGGTTGAATTGTTTTCAAATTTCGTGTACGTATCTAAAAATTGTTTTGACTTATTCTTCTCTGCAGAATGTGCGTTGATGATTTCCATACAGAATAATATGATCCTGACGTAAATTTAAATTCCGGTAAACCGTCAAACCGCCTTCAAGAGCAAGGACCCTGAGCTAAAGAACACTGAGCAAGGACACTCCGAGCTAAATCTGTGTCAAAGGTTAAGAAACTTTTAACTAAGAAATCCTGACAGTTGTTTGATTATTTATATTATATTTAGTAATACTTTCTTGTTCTAATCATAGCAATTTAATTAACACCAATAACCAGACAATCAAATAAATAGAAAGTGATAATTCTTTTACAGATTTACATAATGTGCTTTGAGATAGTTAAAACTGTGAAAAGCTTCTTAAAAATAACTCAGAACTCGAACTCAGAACTTATATTAATTTATGATTGACCAAAGATAATATTTAGGCTATAAAAACGTATAATTAGTGTTTAATAATGTTATTCTCATTCTCTCCATGTTGAGACCTCAGAAGGCCGAATCGAGACCGGTTACGTGTCATTATCGTATCACCATAGCAACGCCTATCTTTTATTTTGAATAGATATCACGTGTTTCAGTCCTCTGACAAATCTCGCATCCTGATAGTCACGCGATAATCACGCAATATATGACGTCATTTAGGGTATAAAAGATCTGCATTTTCCTGACAACGGCAAAATAAACACGTGTTAAACCCCTAAAGCTGTTTCTGCCTCATGCATTGCTTTGGATCCATCTTTTGAACAACTGCCTTCGACAGAGACATGCACCTCGGCCATGATGAATCACCTGACTGACTTAAACTGTCTGTCTGTCTGTCTGTCTGTCTATCTATCTATCTCTGTCTGACATTTCCATCCATCCATCCATCCATCCATCCATCCATCCATCCGGGCATACAAACAGACACCTTGCCAGCATAGTGGTGAATGACAAAGCCAGAGTTCCAGTTGTTGAAGTGTTCGTGCATCCCCACCGCGGCCTGAAGCTTCTGGAGCAGCGTGAGATCGGCCCCGTCTCCAGTGGCATGCATGGTGGCACACACATCATCCAGGACGCTCATGATGCCCGGGGGATTCTAACATGGCAGGAACACTGTCAAGACTTAAACGTACTAATACTAAACGTAGTAGAAAAGCAAGGCAAGCTCACCAGTTTGTTTTCTATAAGGTCACACACAATCTTGTTGTTGAAGTATTCGATGGGTGTCCACTTGATGCCTTCTTGCACGTATTCCTCCTGTGTAAAGAGGAAACGGCAGGCGATTGGTCAAAAATCAGCAAACAAATAAAACATGTTTTCTGGCTTTTGTTCTTCCTACCTGTTCTGCTTTCAGCGTCAGCTCGATAAAGATCTGTTGCAGCTTTTCATTCACAAAATTAATGCAGAACTGCTCAAATCCGTTTCTCTGAGGACAAAAAAGAGCTTTACTTTATTGTCAAATACACAATTACAAAAATAGACTGTGTGATAAAATCTTTTATTTTTATTTAAAAGTATTTTCGCTTCAGTCACAAGCATCCAAAAATTCCAAAATGTACATGCAACATATACGTCTCAAATGAAGAATGAAACGCCATAAAGCATAAAAAAATTAGAAAACAATTACCTGGAAAATCTCAAATCCATAGATATCCAGCACTCCAACGCTGAGCTCTTCTGCCGGCTTCTGCATAGCTCGATTTATCGACTGTTCGCGGAGGATGAACAACAAGTGATTTGTTTTGTGCTTTAGTTGTAGTTTTATCCTCTTACCTCAACCAGGTAGTCAAAGATGCGAGTGTAGAGCGCTTTAGCGAGAGCGTCCCGTGTGTAGCAGGCCTGATCCCTGTTCAGAGTCACGTTGATGGATTCTGACTTGCCGCCCCATTTAGAGTCCATTTTTCTGCTGGTGAGCTTCTCCTGTAGACGCCTCTGGTCGATCCCCAGCAGATATGCAGGAAAAGCCAGTACTGGAGTGACAGTGGAGAAGAAAAACCAACATCAGGACTTCTATCCATCATTAAAACGTAACTTATTTCCTTTCAACCATCCATATATTGTATTTGTATGGTGTGTGTGTGAGGGTCTCGAAAAGGTGCTAAAAAAGAAAACATCCTTCCATCAACCTATCCATATTTTGTATTTGTATGGTGTATGTGTGTGTCCTTGAGGGTCAAAAGCTCAAAAGGTGTTAAAAAAAGAA
>SOMO01000328.1:72410-83936 GCA_028128575.1 Paedocypris carbunculus
GGCCTCAAAAGGCACAAAAAATTTTTTATGAATTATTATTTATATTACTTCCCAAGACTTATCTAACTTTTATACTTTTTAAAATCCACTCCTTTCACTCAAGTGTCCAAAGTTGTTGGAAAAACATTGCCCAGATATCCTACCTGATATTACTGTGTGCGTGACCGATTTGATTTGATATTTAAAACACAGTACATCCTCATTCATAACTCACAGTCTGTGCTCTCCACCTGACCGTAGTTTCCTTCCTCCACAAAGCTGATGTTTCCCATGTGTAAGATTCCTGCCACAATCTGCAGCACCTGAGTCTGAAACGTCTGTGGTATTCCGATCACCTGCATGGCTTCCTGGGAACAACATCTCATGTCAGACAGACTAGAAGACCAAACATAAGTGGAGAAAAAAAAGACCATTGTTTCCGCGAAGTCCTTGCTGTCGTTAGTTCCATCCACCTTGTACGTTCCGGACTGGTTCAGGTAGAAATAATAATCTGGAGTCATTATTCCCAGATCTTCTTTTTGTTGAGCTGTGCCTCCTTCTATTAGCTATAAAACACATATTGATATTATGCAAACAAAACCATCCTCATTTCCTAGGAATAAAACACTTTGCGGCACTATCTATTAACAACTTGTAATTACAATGTAATAACTACCTATAATTACAATGTTGTTTCAAACCATTTATTTTTCCATCTACCTGGTAGAAGATGTGAAAGTTGCGCTCGTTTTCGTTCTGGCTCACGACTCTTGATTTTTCCAGGAGGAAGTTGGAGATCTTCCCTCCGTCTGGCTCCCCTCCTCGACTAAACTGGATCTCAAAGTATTTACCCTGTGGAGCGAGAGAACATCACTCTCCATGACACAACACATCACTGCAGGATAAATGAAGGGAGATAAACCCACAAAGCGGCTGGAGTTGTTGTTGCGGACTGTCTTTGCATTTCCAAAGGCTTCCAGCAGGGGGTTTGACTGCAGGATTATGTCCTTCACATGCTATAAAACCATAAAAGCACCATAGTCGATTCAAAATAACGAAAAACCTAANAATGCCGTTCCCTTCTAGAAAAAAGCTAAATGCCCTTGAAAACAAAGTCATGTGATCAAATATTTATTTCCTATGCTTTTTTATAGTGTGTGTGGAGTGCCGTTTATGTTTATGTACTTATTTATTTCTTTCGTTCATTCGTTCATTACTTCTTCTGAAGACGTTAACTTGTAAATCAATAAATAATTTAGCTACAACTTGCACGTAAATTATACGTCATGTACTAAATTAAGAATAATTTTAACCTTCATTTAAATGAACACTAAATGTGGCAAGTATCTTGATGAGCCAAACCTGATAATAACACACTGGTTTTCACTGTCAATCATCATGTTCCTGTACATGTTGTCTGTCAGCGCGTAGATGTGCGGCGGGTTTTCATACTGGGCCTGGAGAGCAGAAAACAAACATCAGGTGATGACGTCACGTGGAGGCGGCGTGTGGAACCTACAGCTCCTTGATAAAGCTCAATCTCGCGGTCAGTGAAGTACGGCATCTGCTTGAAAGGATTGACGGATATCAGAACTGGCCCGATATATGTCTTCAAACGTCAGTTAAGATCAGAACGTTCTGCTT
Source organism: Paedocypris carbunculus (assembly GCA_028128575.1). NCBI lineage: Eukaryota > Metazoa > Chordata > Actinopteri > Cypriniformes > Paedocypris > Paedocypris carbunculus. Next base: position 74,034 of record SOMO01000328.1, read on the forward strand.
GAATCTAGCCAAAAAATGTATTTGAGATGCTTTGTGAACATTCTCTCTGAACTTTAGCCACACGTCTGGACAGGCTTTGAGAAGTCAAGGCTTCTTTAGAGATGTGTATTTCAGCAATGGTTTGTCCATCATGAGAAACAAGGAAGTGAATGTTGAGTTGCATGTAAACAATGAGGAAGACCTGACCAACTTTTAACCAATGGACCGTAAAACGGCCTTTTAGGATACGAAGATGATGTCATCCATATATCTCTTTTTGAGATTTTCCACAATGGCATCTTCTGTGATCTTGGAGAGAAGCACCATGTCGTCGACGCCGCTCTGCTTGACATTCTGGCTCTGCCAGTGGTACTTGCTGCCCTGGAAGAGAGAGGCATTTATTCAGCTTACTCTCTTTTTTTTTGCATGAATCTCACACACGTTGGCGCGATCAAACCAGAATGTTATCAAAGTGTCGAATCTGGCCTTCCATCCCACTCAGGATCTCTGGGCAAGACGCGGCCTTTGGAAAGTTGATGTTCATGACCAAATAGAGACATATGGTCCAGTTCCCTTTTNATAACTTTATCTTCTTCTTACTATCATGAAGCTGAACCGTTGGTAACTGTTTTATGTTTGTAGCAGGTTTAGGCCTCATCATCGCCACAAAGGTTTCAGGGTCATGTGACTGACGGCTCAGCTCCTTTGTGATTCACAAAACAGGCCGACTGCGAAATTCAAAATTTCACAAATCCCATGACATAAAAAATAATAAAACGGAACGACTTGAAAGTCAAGCCAACGATGTTCCTCCCGGCTGAAAACAGAAAAACACATCATCTAGATGCTTCCGTGAGCTTTGTGATACCGACATGAAGACGTGATGAAGAACAAACAGTCACGCGTCAGATCTCAGCTGGAGTGTCACACAAACCGTTACGTCGCATTAACACAGATTATACGTGACAGAATATGTGTGGATGTGCAACACGATTTAAGACAAACATCCAACTTCCTGTTTAGAATCACTTTCGCCATTTGTGGTGAATCTTTCGCTACGGTTCAACGCGAGCAGGCTCCAGAAATCTGGTGGTGAGGAAGTACCAAGAAGGGAACCGCAAGACTCCTTCTCCACTTCCGCTCACCTCCATAACTTCTGGCCGCACGGTTAAACACTCACTTCCTTTCCAGCTCCACCTCAGCTCTCATCTCTGCCTCAAAATATTTCGAAAGATGCGTGAAAACACAGACTGGTTATTTGCCAGTGCGGCAGGACTTTGGCTGATCTTGTAGAATTGGCACCAAAAATAAACTTCATCACAAGATGACACGATGATATACATTTTGATGGGTTTAAATGAGGGATTTATTTATTTTTTTATATAATAAATGAATAATAATTAAATATCTCATCATATCTTATTTACGTTCATCTACCTTCAGCCAAATTCTCTCAACTTTGGCTCATTTTGTGAGGTTTGTCACCCTCCATCTTAATCCAATGGCAGTCGGCTGAACTTTGAAGCATAACATGAGTTATAAATATAGAAGTATAAATTAATCTTTAAAACTGTTACAACAGGTATATTTGAGCAAAAAAAAACATCGACTTCAGAGGCACAGAAAAGCCACAGAGAGAATTTTCTCAACGTTATAAAGAAAAGGAAGTAGCACAAACAGCAACTGATAAACCAGAAGTTTTTTTTCTTTACCATGATGATGGGGCTGGATGCTTCTTCTCCGCTGCGATTTCTCCTTCAGTGCGACGGCTGTGGAAATGGAAAGGGCTTCTCAGAGAGCGGCCATGACCAACAGACACTTTAGTAAAAAGACAGAAAGGTTAGTGAAGGGAAACAGACTGTGACAAGCTCGAAGTGCCGCTCACTTCCTCAAACTCCCACAACCATCAGACCAGACGGAAGATTACACACACACTTACACACGCCGACATGGCTACTCAATCATTAAATACTATAGTTTTCATTTGTCGAATATACAAAATAATCCAAGCCAATTGTTGCAGTCAAATGGAAGTGGCTGCTGACTGGTCGATAGGAAATGATGACATGACCTCCCACACAAATAATAAAAAATAATTGTAAAATAAAATAAAAAACAAAACAAAACACAGAGATTTTTGTACACAATGTATCCTTTTTTATTCATAATTTCAAATTCAACTCGAGCGGTCAACGGATAATTTGAGAACACGCGTAATGCAGCACCACACCGCATGTAAGACGGAAAAAAATGCTTCTAGAATAATAAAAAGACACAGGAATCGAGTCGCCAAATGATCCTAGTTACGGCAAACGTAAAAGAATAAAACAAAATCACTAACTTCACGAGCAAACGCCTTCGTCGCCTACATGCTAACGGTACCAGGATGTGATTATAAAGTCCACGCATCTAACTTGTCATAAAATCTTAGATTTCTCTCTTTTCAGATAGCAAATGTAATTCTTTGAGAAAATCCCGAAAAAAAAACGAATTTGACATTAAACAACTTAGCACCAAACGCTAGCACCACAGAAAAGCCTAGAATCAAAGTCACTAGGCCTCACATCCACACAATAAGCTCACGTCTGCACAAATAAATCAATGCGAATAAGTTACTGAGTGGACATAAAAAAAAAAATGCAAATTGTAAGCTATTTTAGCTACATATTGTTCCGTTTACTCAATTTGATCGTGTTTGAAATGCCTCGCATTATGAAAATCTCAAAAAAAAGTGTTGCCCTTCAGTGGCATCGACAGCCAATTTGTGTGTATTATAAATGGAGATTGTCATCATCTAAGATTAAAATCAAACACAGGTTTTAAATACAGTTCAAGTGTTGAACACATTTGTGAGGCGTCGGAGTGCAAAGGTCCAAGTTCATGACACACACAGAGTCAAAAAAAGAACAAAAGTTCATGAAATAAAAACAACAGNAAAAAAAGTGTTGCCCTTCAGTGGCATCGACAGCCAATTTGTGTGTATTATAAATGGAGATTGTCATCATCTAAGATTAAAATCAAACACAGGTTTTAAATACAGTTCAAGTGTTGAACACATTTGTGAGGCGTCGGAGTGCAAAGGTCCAAGTTCATGACACACACAGAGTCAAAAAAAGAACAAAAGTTCATGAAATAAAAACAACAGATGGAGAAAAAGGAAACTCAGGACATTTTGGGACAAGGTTTTCTCCTGGATCGACTCAATGAGTGTTCAAATAGGTTTAAAAAAAAATTCAAATCTATTTCTAATTCTGGTTGTTTTTGAAAAATAAAATGAAATAAAAAGATTGTCGGTTACATTTATGTGAAAATAACGGTTCTCTTCATTGAGTGAGACCTATGTCTTACATACATAATATTTAAAGAGCATTTGAGCACCAACCACAATGACAGAATTTTTGCACTGTAAGTTTAAAAACCATTTGCTGAAAACTATATTTAACCGAGTGCACCAACAGAATCCAAATTCCGTCTCATATCCAAACAACGGACATCTTACATATACGTAGAACTACAAAACATGTATAACAGTACACAAATCACTTATCTGGTAGACAAGTGAAGACCAAAGCACCATGTGTGGGATCGAAACGAATTTTTTGTCCAGGCAGAATCGCATTTACAGCAGCATTGCAAAAGCAGCTGAGAGGANCATTTGCTGAAAACTATATTTAACCGAGTGCACCAACAGAATCCAAATTCCGTCTCATATCCAAACAACGGACATCTTACATATACGTAAAACTGGCAAAACATGTATAACAGTACACAAATCACTTATCTGGTAGACAAGTGAAGACCAAAGCACCATGTGTGGGATCGAAACGAATTTTTTGTCCAGGCAGAATCGCATTTACAGCAGCATTGCAAAAGCAGCTGAGAGGAGAAAGAGAAGCCATGTCTTTTTTTTCCTCTCGTTTCATCCTCGCTCTGGTCCAGAGTGATCAGTCCGACTGGCAGAACTTCTCCAGTGAAATGCTGAGTAAGACGTGTGGTCCACAGGAGAAGAATGATGGAGGGATAAAAGAGAGTGTGTGTTGTGTGTGTTTGTTCCCATTTGGCCCCAGATTTTTACATTAAACTGGGGCCCTTGTGTGGACATTTGGCAGGTCCCCACCACTTTGAAGGCCTGTTTGAGGGTCAAGAAGGGATTTTAGAATTTACAATTTGGTTAAAGTTGTGATGGTTAAGGTTTGGATAAGCGGGTAGGGAATGTATTTTGTAATTGGCAAGACCCCACTTTGAAATATTCGCAAGTGTGTGTGTGTGTGTGTGTGTGTCAGAGAGGAGTAGTCAATGTACTTGGCAGGTCTTGCAGCACATCTGTCTGAAGTATGCGCGGTTGCAAAACTTGAACCTGAGCACCAGGGGGCAGTATGCTACTGTGTTCACATCTTTGCACTCTGGAAGACAGAAAAATGCAGGTCAATCATTAGTATGTTGAGCGATTTTAGTCGCAATATTAAACNTGTGTGTGTGTGTGTGTGTGTGTCAGAGAGGAGTAGTCAATGTACTTGGCAGGTCTTGCAGCACATCTGTCTGAAGTATGCGCGGTTGCAAAACTTGAACCTGAGCACCAGGGGGCAGTATGCTACTGTGTTCACATCTTTGCACTCTGGAAGACAGAAAAATGCAGGTCAATCATTAGTATGTTGAGCGATTTTAGTCGCAATATTAAACTTTAAAGCTTCATTTAAGAGATTTAGTCAGACAATATAAAACTGGCCGTTAAATGTCTAAAATGCCATGAGAAAAAGAAAATTTTAAAAAGTAAAATGTAAAAACATGGGCTTTTAATTATCAAATTGTAGAAACGTCATGTTCGCTCCTCATTGGATGAGCTGGTTCTTCTGCCTGATACCTTCAGGGTTGTCTGTGGGGTCACTGGGGTCACAGCTGCTCTTGCATTGCTGCGATGAAGATGGACGGTGTGGCTCGGGACACTCGTTTGATGGTTGTCCAGTGTGTGTCAGACACTGCACTGTGCGGATTTCCTGACCCATGCCACACCTCGCCGAACACTGGAAAAACAGAAAATATACTGATAGACTAGTACTTGTTTTTCCTAGTGTATTTTGAATTTAATTTGTGCTTGTGTTTGTGATTGTGTGTGTGTGTGTACACTGTGTTACCTGGATTGAAATTGGTTNCTTCAATGCTTGTCACAGGAAGTTATTGTGGTAAATGGTAAATGAATTGAATCTTGTGAGGAGAAAGTCTCACCTCTCCCCAGGGTCCTGCAAGCCACTGAGGTGGTGGGCAGCGCTGTATGTTACAGCGCACCCTAGTGGTAGGGCGGCTTTGCTTCGGACATCCCGTCTCTGGCAATGTGTCGCCGTTCTCGCCACTTTTGCACAGAATCACCCTGTATCTGTATCCCGGGCCGCAGTTAGGAGTGCACTACAAAAAGAAGAAATGAAAAGTTTAAGAGTGATGTCCAGATTTTGGAAGCTTTGTTGACCTATCAATGACTAGTTCAAGCTCTGGTGACTCAAGGCTGGATTACTGTAATGTAATGTTACTTTAATATTCTCTTGGCAGAACATTCAGAATGCGGAGTAGTTTATAATCCACCAAAAGGCAAACGTCACTCCACTGCTTGTCTCCTTGCACTGGCTACCAGTTTGTGCTAAGATCATCGATTTGAGGTTTAAAACTTAAAAAAGGTTTACAAGTTGCTCCGAGGCTTCTCATTTTGTAAGTCTGCCAAATGAGTGTACGGTGGCATTGACCTCTGACCAGTCCAGGGCGTGCCACTCCGGGGGGCAGGTGTGGTTGAAGCAGGGTTCAGTGATGGAGGGTCTAGGAACTGTGCAGGCAGCGTCATCGAGCACTTTCTCCTCCGTCACTGAGATCTTCCTCTTGCACAGGACTTCTCGCGCTCGCACTCCTCCGTTACAGCTCCGGCTGCATTCTGACCAGTCTCCGGTCCACCAACTGACAATCAGATGCTTTGGTTTAATATGGACAATGAACGATAAAATCTGCTATATAATAATGCCTAGAACAAAAGAATAATGATGATAATAGTGCCTTCTCAAAGTTGCGTCCTGAAGTTGAATGTTTGCATATTGTGAATGTTTGTAAAGTCAATATAAAAGCTATCAACTGCTTTTTTTTATTATCTAAACTAAATATGAAATCTATAAAATGAAGCATAAAATATAAGGACTGAAATCCTATTTAATGTTTGCATACGGAAATACTTGTTATTTCTTTATGCAAACATTAAAGATGATTTCAGTCCTTATCATTTCTGAATTACAATAATGAACATTTTGTCTGAGTAATAGTGTAGATGCATCTTGTGTAAAAAAAAAAAAAAAAAAAAACAAGACACTGTGAGCCAGATTTGTTGAAATTATAATTATGTAAATTATTTCATTTTTTGTATGCGTTTTGATAAATTGTTTAATACAATTGTGTACTAATTATTAAAACTATTTGCTGCGGTTTCAGAGATTATAATTTTTACAAACTGCATTGGACATAAAGTTACCGTATTTAAATCAATAAACTGTGTTTTGATAACATCAATATTTGCACAAACAAAACTATAAATAGTTTCGAAATCAAACTAGCAAAGGTGTAAAAGATAAGAGTTCTTATCAAACTTATCGATAAGAGAAAAAGATAACCCGACACATCATTGCTCTTATGAAGTGAGTGTGTAAATAATTGGAACATAGATAATCTATTACAGTCTTTATACATTCTATACCTGCTTGTAATTGACAAACTTGCACACATCACAAAATGCGTTTTATATACAGTAATACTTCATTTAATTTATAACGTGTCCTTCAAGACCCTTAAAGTTGCCGTGTAATACCCACGTTGGAGGACAAGGCTCCATGTTGCAGGTCTTTTTCTTGTCTTTGGGCTTGTTCTTCTTGTCACAAAAGTGGTTGTAAACCACAGACAGATCGGCTTGTCTTTTGCACACCACTGTCTGGATCTGAATCCCTGTAACGTAGCAAGAGCAGATCTTGATCTATGGACCACAGCAGATTAGGAAAAACAATCCTAATCTTACAAACATGAATTGTTGACAGCGGCTTTGATTTGATGCCGGTCTTTGTGCAATAAGACAGTCCCGGCTTTGTTAAACACGATGGCTTTTGTCCAGAATCCAGTTTGCCTTCGCAGAGTGCTGTCGTCATTACGGATTCATGTGGAAAACCTCGGCGTTGGCAGCAACTCGATGCATCATACAAAGAGAACTTCTCATATTTTGCTACGCATTTTGGGAATGCCATGCCTGTTAAATTTACATGAGTTTCTGCCTTTGATTTTGGCAAAAACAAAGTAGCATAAGTAGCAGGTAATTACATTAACTGCGTTTTGGCAGAGGCCTGTGAGGCCGATCACGGAGTTTTTGCTGTTGTATAGCAAATGACTTCTGGGACGCAGCTAATAATTTCTTATCAGCCAGAAGAACATGGGTCATTAGCTCAGAAAGAGGGAAAGCTTGAAACGGAGAAGTGGAAGTGACATCAGAGCGGTTCTCAGAACATAGTCTGGGCTTTCTTGATATAGACAGTTTGGATAATTACTTCAATCCTAGACTTTCGGAATTCAACTTCTGCAACTGTTTAAACACGTTATACTAAGCAGACATGGAAGATTTTGGAAACCACACTGCTGCATGTTTATTATGAAACTTCCATATGTTTATATCTCCTTCCATCCATCCACACTATTCTATTTCTGGGTCACAGGGAGGAATTTCCTGCATCTGTGGGTGTGAAGGTGGACACACTCCGGACAGGTGAGCAACATGAAATATGAGGAAAAGAAGCAAACTCCACACCAAATTTTTCCACACCAAAACTCCCCATAAGCTCCTCCTTACTTTCTTGGTGTTCTGAAACCTATAATTTCTGACTAAATACCTAAACCTAACTTGTGACTTGTCCCTATATTTCACTTCGACGTCGTTTTACTTGAATAGATTAAAAAAATTGCAATGTTCGATAGGGACCATATCAAAATTACTAGGCCCATATTGACAATCTCACTCACTTTACTTTTACTTCATTATTTCTAAATGTAAAAAATGTGTGCTTTTATTTACGTGCACCCCACCCACCCCCAGTTTTTGAGCTTCTCAAACTTGAAAAAGGGGGTGCTTATAGTTGTGTAAATATTGTTTGTACCATTGCAAATACACTAATCCAAACACTAGCCACGCAACAACTGGGATAAAAGCATCACCTCCTGCACACAGCACAGAACAGCGGGTCCAGGACGTGTAATGCCAGGCGTAACTGCTCAGAGGGTCTCTGATGACTGGTGGGTTGAAGCGATAATGAATCCCTGGACTTTCTTCACGGACTAAAACCTGCATTAAAAAAGAGAATCGAGCAAATTCAGTCCAGCTGTCTAAATTGCGAAGCATCTGCACCAACACGGACGGTCATCACAAATATCCCGCTGGAGCAGACCACCCAACATCAATGAGTTACCATGACGATTAGGGTCATGTTGGTGGGTCCAAGAGCTTCTAGGGTCTCGGGTTCGTTGGTGGGCCGGCGGTAGTGAAAGGTGGTTCCTGCGATATCAAAGCGCCGAGGTGTGTCGATGGTCAGTTTGCCGTTGATAAAATATTGGTCCCCTTTGTTCTTCAGCACTAGAACAGTCAAAAAAGACATTTTGCTATTAGATGCCTCATGTCTTATTGGTTCTTGATTATTTTCTAGACTTTGTATTCATGACTTTTTGATAATTGAAAGGTTTAAGGGATTACATCTAAGTCTGGGAGTTTAAATAAACTTTGTTATATGTAGAAATACAACAAAGAGGCTGTGAAAATGTAAAGAAAAATGGTTTTGTTTTTCAATTGATTGAGTGAGGATCAATGCAAAACTCTCTCGGACTTTTGCTTTTGCTATGACGATTAATCCAGAAAAGGCCACTAAAAACAGTGTATTGGTTTTGGTTTCCCACAAGAGGCTCATATTTTAGTCAAACCATGAAAACCATTTCTTACCGAGGTAGCTGAGCGAGACGTTAAGCTCTTGTATGTGTATGAAGACTGACCCTTTGGGAATTCGGACCACCTCCTGATACCCTAAAAAGAACACACACACATTTACTCATCGAGCCAGAACAATGCCGTTTGTGGTTTTCTTCTGAAAAAGAACTATGGAATACGCAGAAGTTTAACCCCCCAAAAAAATTCCTGGGCAGAGGTTTTCAGTTCTGCTGCCCAACACAGAATGTGTTTAAGCCCAAAATCCACCACAGGCCTGCAAACAAGTCCTGCCACTGACCAGAGTGTAAAAAAAGAAAATGGCTTAACTAATGTTTCGATCCAATAAGACCACAAGAAGAAAAATGTGTCTGTAGTGAAGCAATGAGGTAAAGTATGTGACACTAAGCAAGTCTAAGAAATAAATGTAAATGTAATGAAATCACAAAACGTTTTGGAATTGCAACTGCCTTTGACTGAGCATTCTTTCCAACCAAGTTCCATCAGATCACAGATAGTATTACAACAATAAATGCATCAAACCTGTAGGCTCCAATTCTTTTTCGTCATTATTGTTGCAGTAAATGGAAAAATGTGGCATTGCTAAAAATAACTGCCTCCTCTAACAGGTGAAGCCATAGGAACTCGATGAACTCGAAAAAAGTTCCGGCAAAAATAGTCACCCAACTGGCGTTTTGTGGAGCACAGTGCCTGAACTGAACCCACTCCTTTACCACAATCTAAATAAACACCATTGTTTCTTTGCATTTTAATTGTATTTGTAACCATAAGAACCCACAGACACAGTTTTTGCCAAGAACAGCACAGCATCACGACCTCGACTAGCCGCTGTGGCCAATGATCTCCTGTCGCCCGCCCAGGGAGTGGCCCACTAGGACTTCCTGGAGCTGAGAATAACCCAAACACACACACACACACACACACACACA
>SOMO01000328.1:109512-119579 GCA_028128575.1 Paedocypris carbunculus
GTACAGCACAATTCTGGAAGATTGTTTGATCCATCAGGGCGAAGCCATGGAGCAGGCCATCATCAGCCAAGCCCCACAGCTCGAGAAACTGATCGCCACCACGGCACACGAGAAAATGCTCTGGTTTCATGGCAAGATCCCCCGGAACGAGGGAGAGAGACGACTGTACTCTGGATCTCAGCCAGATGGAAAGTTCTTGTGAGTTGGGTTTATTCATTCTACTGTGATTTAATCAATTATTTTATCCTTCTCTCCTATTATTCTAATCAAAGGCAATCAAACACAGAGAAATGTTTTTTCAATGCTTCGACAATGTACCGTTTGAACGTTTTTTTTTTTTTTTATTTATTTAGTTTAATATTTTCAAAGAATCATTTGGGTAAATTGAAAAACTGACACAAAAATGTGTTAAGTTGATCTGTTTGATTGCCAAGTAATAAGCAAATGTCTCATCAAATTCGTTTTTTTTTTCCCCCAGAGTCAGAGAGCGAGAAGAAATTGGCACTTACGCGCTGTCCATGACATATGGAAAAACTGTTTACCATTACCAGATCTTGCACGACAAGTCAGGGAAATATGGAATGCCAGAAGGAACTAAATTTGACACTGTGTGGCAGGTAAACATTACCAGTCAGACGGCTTCTATATCGTCATATATTGCTACTTTAATAGTATAATTCTTACGGTTATACATCTTTAGTGTCTTTGCTCCTTTCTTTTTTTTAAACAAGTACATGAAATAGGTTCGTTTTCTTCATTTTTTCGGTTGATTATTCTTGCCATTTGAAAACCATGAAAATCTGCCAATTTGGGGTCCAAAATATGAGAGCTCTAAAAACATGCACATTGAACGCTTTCAACTAACTCAACTCTCTGGCTTTATTTCTATTTGTTTTTTTTTTTTATATATATACTGACTTTTATATAAACACGTGGCTATGTTTCTGTGGAGAGCAGCTGGTAGAATATTTGAAGATGAAGCCAGACGGCCTCGTGACTGTATTGAGGGAACCATGTGTCAACCAAACCAATACACCACTGGGTATTTCTAACTCATTTGAGTCTCTTACTTTATAATATCTTACTCTTACTTACTAAAGTTTGAATGAATTGTGTTCTCTTACAGCACTCACATCTGGTCCGGTTTGTATCCAGTTGAAAAATCTAAATACGTATCTTGAAAATGCATTTGAAACTTTTCCAGCACGTTTCGCAACATGGCGTTTGAGTTTTTTTTTCTTTTTTCTTTTTAAAGCAGCGGAGACCGCGAGGTAACGGATACACACCGCCTCCTGCTGGTTGGTTCTCGAACTGTTCCATCATTTCTTCTTTAGATTTACATTTCTGTATATACAATACATTGAAGGATGGCATAAATATCGTACGTTCTATTCAACCAAGTTTAGAAAATTAAGCAGAAAACAACTTTCAACCTTTTATACGTAAAAGCATAAACTGTTATAAATGATGACTGTAGTGATCTTTCATTAATTCATGAAATCTTTCAGTAATGATTATTGATTAATCAGAACTGTTAGCACTGATATAGGTGCTAACATATAAGTATGATATAAGTGACAAGTTAATATAGAAATGTTTATATATTAGTAAATAAATCAACTGCTTGCTGTTATTGATCAGAATTAGTTCCACAGTTAAAAACAACAGCTTAGACAGGAATTGTGAAAAAAATATTAAATTCAGCAGTAACTACCTGTCAGTAACATCAGCTCTGATGTGGCTCAGTTCCTAAACTTCCAGTGGCAGAAGCTCCACGTCCGTGTTTGCCTATGGATTATGACGCATTCACCAGTCCTTATGATGATCCCAATGAATGCAAGAAGAAGACCCTGTTCATCAAGAGAGAAAAGCTCATCATTGATGAAGTAGAGCTCGGATCAGGAAACTTTGGCTGTGTGAAGAAAGGTGTTTTCACGATGGACAGGTAGGGCAAANAGTTCCTAAACTTCCAGTGGCAGAAGCTCCACGTCCGTGTTTGCCTATGGATTATGACGCATTCACCAGTCCTTATGATGATCCCAATGAATGCAAGAAGAAGACCCTGTTCATCAAGAGAGAAAAGCTCATCATTGATGAAGTAGAGCTCGGATCAGGAAACTTTGGCTGTGTGAAGAAAGGTGTTTTCACGATGGACAGGTAGGGCAAAGAAGGAAAGATTGCAATAAAACACTTTCCATATTTTCACAATTGTGTTCTCTCTCCAAACTGCTCATACGCTTGTTCTTTATTTCCCTGGACAGTAAACAAATCGACGTTGCAATTAAAGTGCTGAAGAATGAGAATGAGAATGAGAATCAGACGTCAGTAAAGGATGAAATGATGCGAGAGGCGGAGATTATGCATCAGCTGAGTGATCCCTTCATCGTGAGAATGATTGGACTGTGTGACGCCGAGTCTCTCATGCTGGTGATGGAAATGGCCCCGGCTGGACCTCTCAACAAGTTTCTGCTCACAAAGAAGTGAGTCTTTAATTAAGTAAATTACATACTAAACTAGAACACCGTAATATTTAAAAAGGAAAAAAAAACTCCCGACTGACCATTATTCTCATTACAGGGACCAGGTCTCACTGGAAAACATAGTGATGCTGATGCATCAGGTTTCCATGGGGATGAAGTATTTAGAGGGAAAGAACTTTGTACACAGAGACTTGGCGGCTCGTAATGTGCTGCTGGTCAACCCGCAATTTGCCAAGATCAGTGACTTCGGCCTGTCAAAGGCCTTGGGTGCGGATGACTCCTACTACAAGGTCACCTGATTTATAACTGCATTATGATTTTTTAACATAGACTTTATGTTTTCATAAGTTTGCTCAAGACAAGAGCATCAATAGCAGACTTGGATCACCTGCAATCCAATTTATTCTAAACAAACAGTAAAGTTCATTTGAAAAAGCAAAAAAAGAAAACATTTTTTATACATTAGGCATGAGTTAAAACTAAACAGGTTTTTTCCTACTACAAATTGTTCTTTGTTCACATACATAATGACTCCATACACATATGAAAATATATTGTATTGATCTGTTAAAGAATGCAAATAACGTATGCTAATTTTAGTTCAGCCTTTTGGTTCAGCCCTCACAACATTTTCATTTTTCTCTTGTGGCCCTGGAAAAAAATAAATGTCCAGCCCTGATCAATAATTTAAATTGAATCACCTGTATATTTGTAGATTTATTATTTGCCTAATATATATATTTTTACTTACGTTGTTGTGTTTAGGCCCGCACAGGGGGGAAATGGCCACTGAAATGGTATGCACCCGAGTGCATCAAATTTCACAAGTTTTCCAGCAAAAGTGATGTTTGGAGCTTTGGTATCACAATGTGGGAAGCCTTTACTCGTGGCGGAAAACCCTATAAGGTAAGATCTTTACAACCAACCGAACCGAGTGCAATGGTCAATCTGTTTGAGCCAGTTTATCCTATTTTTGTAGTTTATTTTTATTTATTTTATTTTTAATTTACGTTTTTTTTTTGCATATGTCTCAGTAGCTAATTGGTTCATGGGTGTATTTTTATGTATGCACTTGAAACTTTACATGACAATAAAAGTATTTCTGATTATATTTTATTTGTTATTGTTATAACACTTGTGTGACTTACATATCTTATATATCTGGAATATACAGAAGCTGAAAGGTCCAGAGGTATATAGTTTTATACAGAATGGAAGTCGTTTGGATTGCCCGACTGGATGCCCTGATGCCATGTATGAGCTTATGAAAGAGAGCTGGGCATTCAAGTAAATACATTTATTATTTTAAATGGCTTTCATTGGTATATCTACCCATTTCATGTAAAATTGGTCATTTTTTTACTTTAATGATTAGTCCTGTTAGAAAATCTTTTAATACATTTTTTCTATACTATATTTTTTGTAGATGTACTGCTTTTTGGCGTTTTCTTGGTATTTTAATTGATATCTTTGTTCTGCAGACAAGAAGAAAGACCAAGTTTCGTCCAAGGCAAAGAAAAAATGAGAAACTTTTATTACTCTATTTCCAAAAAGATCCCAGATTATATGAAGAAAGAAAGCGAGAAGCCTCTTAAGTGATTGGTGAAAAAGTATATACAGTACAAATACTGTTTACAGAGTATTATTATATATTCATTGACGTTGCATTGTAAGTCAACCTTCTTTTACTAGTCGCTATACCAAACATTATTTGATCCAAATGCTTATTTTCTGTAAAACATATCTGTTCTCGGCATTCTTTGTCTGATGAATGGCACATATATTTTACTCTTCTAACATATTTAAAACAAAATGTGTAATGTTTTTATATAAAGTGTTCTTATGATGTGTGTCTTATATAATTACACGGATGTAAGCACTGATAATAAGTTACATCATTTACATTTACTAAGTCAAGGTTAGAATAGATTAATACAGAAAATACATACTCCGCACACTTTTAAACACTTTATGTTACATGTCAGAATAAAATGTGATTAATAGTGTCCTATGACTTCGTTCTTTTTTAGTAAGTTGCCAAGAAATATGTCCAATTGTATTCTATTTTGGTAGGTTTGTGTAATAACTGTCCTGAAGGCATCAATTGATGTTGCGAGACTAAAGTGCATCACTTCCTCCACGCGCTTCTGATGTTTCAGTGGAGGAAGTGTAGTGTACAGTACTTTGCTCGGCAGGGCGGGGCTTGTGTTTCCTCAGAAAGTAAAGACTTAATATTTGCTACAGCGAGAAGGCCTCGTTAACGCTAAAACCTCCGCAAATAAAATGTAAATGACGCGTTAAAGTACGTCCGAAAGCCATTGTCGACATCGAAGTTGGCGGGAAGCGGCGCTTCACATCAAAGCGGAACAAGAAAGACGTTTGCTCGGTAAGTTTGTTTCAACTTCACAGCAAAGCTACAAAAACATCGCTCGAGCGACCGCTTCGTTTAGCGCAGTTCGTTACGATCGTCGCGATTTTGTGAAGAATAGTTTGATACACCGACCATCTAAATCCGTGGTAGTTAATTTTGCGTGATTGTGACGTTATTTAAATCGACATCGTCACGCGGAATTAGCTTTTGAAGTGACGGGCGTCCGCAGCAACACGTTTCTTCAGCGTTGCAAGTTCGCTTGCATCGATTCAGAGTCAAACCAAACCAGAAAAAAAGTTATATAATGAATATGAATTTGTACTTTATATTCACAAGTACAGTGTTTGGTGAATAGCATATTAAAAACAAGTCTGGCGTCACTGATCAAGATACTGTATAATATATGTATAATATACAGTAGAATTCGCCTAAATATAAGTTTGGGGAATCTAATAATGTAAATGCCACCTGTTGTGCTCTAAAGGAAATTACTTTGTACCTTTCACATATCTAAGTACGTATATATTGTTTGTATTCAACCCGTAAATGTAGGTTTGGTTTCAAAATAGAAAATAATGCTGTTGTGAAACTGTCGTTGTTCCCACTTCATGCACTTTGTTTGAACAAAAATCCTTGAAGTAGAAATGTACAGAATGTGGCAAACTTCAAAAATCAAGATAAGTTATTTCAGTGTCACGGGGAAAAATCTCAAGCATTTATAAACAGTAAAATAATGTCTGCCTTATAATGTCAGCATAAAATGGCTTATTTTAATACTTGCGTGCAAAGTTTGTTTGAGGGGGGAAGTTATTGAGCAACATGTCGGAGAACTGGGGGACCCTGAAAATAAAGACTGACCTAGTTTTGTTTTCCTCTCCTTTTTAGCATTCAACATCCATCTTCACTCAGCCACAGTTGCAGAAAGACCTCGGCACCTTATATTTTATACAATATATTTGCGTATCTGTACCAAAAACGTAGCCCAACAATCCATGCAACATGTCTATGGCTTTGAAACAAGTCTTCAACAAGGACAGGACATTCCGGCCCAAGCGCAAGTTTGAGCCTGGAACGCAACGTTTCGAGCTGCACAAGAAGGCCCAGGCGTCGCTGAATGCAGGTCTGGACCTGAAGCACGCGGTGCAGCTTCCGCACGGAGAAGACCTCAATGACTGGGTGGCCGTTCACGTGGTGGACTTCTTTAACCGCATCAACCTCATCTATGGGACCATCAGTGACTCCTGCACGGACCAGAGCTGCCCCGTCATGTCCGGCGGGCCCAAGTACGAGTACCGTTGGCAGGACGAACACAAATATAAAAAGCCCACCGCTCTTCCTGCCCCTAAATATATGAGTCTGCTAATGGATTGGATCGAGGTCCAAATCAATAACGAGCAGATCTTTCCTACTAATGTCGGTAAGGATTATAATGTCAACTGTTTGGTTATTCTTTTGTTTCCATCCAACCTTAAAATGGGATTAACAATCATAGCTTGTTGAAATTATAAATAATAGCCCCGTAAAAATTAAAAGTCTAGCTTCAACTAGTTTGAATTGTAATTAGCTCAGATTAAAAAAAAAAAAAAAGTCCTCCATTATGCAAAATTCTTTTTTTAGAACGTCTGACTCACGTTTGCAATTAGTCTCGGGGATTTCAGCAGATGAAGTCACATCCTCAAATTTTACTCAGATGACTTGTGTAAATGGCTTGTGATATTTAGGATTGAAAACTATTAAAAAGCGTGTTGCCTGGTCCACCTAAACCTACTTGGGCCTTTACGGTGGAAATCCGATGACACGTCTAGAATGTCAATACGTCCCCCATGTAGGTCATAGAATAAAAGCAAACTTTACAGTACGCAACCACACTAAAAAAACGTACGTTTAAAAAGCATCACACTCTAAGCATCACATCTCTAAGACGCAGAAACGTCTCTATGCAGGAGTTTTCAGTCGATTAAGACGTCTGGAACCTTCTGACCTCCTTCATCTCATTATCCCGACCTGCCTCCTGACATCTGCTGTGTCTTTCCAAGCGGGTCAGAGAGATGCGTATAAATAGGACAGACAGAAGCAGCTTCTTAGAATGCGAGAAGTTGAGTCGCAGAACCTGCTGTGTATATGGACATGCTTGTTCTCGCGACACTATTAATAAATGCTGCGGAAATATTAACCTTTTATAATCCACAGAAGATCATGACCCAGAAAACACCTTCAGTTTGCAGACAACTAGAGGATGAGCTGATACTTGTGGCATTAGCGCCCAGTTAAAAATAACTCCACGTTAGCCGCGGATAAGGGTGAGAGGTCACACGGTGGCTTTATTTATTTTATTCCCGCGCGTTGGATCACGAAATCCCATATACGTATTTCCCATTGTCCCATCCCTCACTGTCTTTTTTTTTTTTTTTTATTTTTTTTNTGTCAAATGATTTTAAATGTTAAACACATATAGACTTAAAAACAGAGCATTCCAAAAATAAGACAATTATTTGTTTTTACTCAAAAGAACATTGTTCATTGAATGAACTTTCTGTGTGTTTTACCATCAAATATTTTAGAGTTTTTAATGAAAAATTATAAAGCATACTTAAATATTTTTATGGACTGTATTTTAATTAAGGAGCTGTTTTACTAAACCCATCTTGTTATAATATAATATTGCATGTTCTTTCTTGTACATTAATTAGTATATGCCATGAAATAGCCTCTGCAGCTTAATTGTCAATAAATATAATCAATCAATTTTATTTTTCAGGTACGCCTTTTCCTAAAACCTTCATGCAAGTGGCCAAGAAGATCCTGTCCCGTTTGTTCCGCGTCTTCGTCCACGTCTACATCCACCACTTTGACCGCGTGAGCCAGATGGGAGCGGAGGCGCACGTCAACACCTGCTACAAACATTTCTATTACTTTGTTACTGAACTAAACCTCATAGATCACAAAGAACTGGAACCACTGGTAGGCATTTCTCACTCTTTGCCAACAACTTTTTCAAACAAAATAAAAAAACGGCGGCGGGCAGAAAAGGCATGCCATCATCTTTTGATTAGTGAGCAAGCCGGTTTTCTGCGAGCTTTGCTAATTGGACGGGCCGCGCGAGGACAAGCGGAGGTGGCGTGTTTGGTGTTCCAGCCTCTTCTCACGCTGCTGAGATCATACGCCAGCGAAGCCGCGGCTCCATAGCTGCCTTTTCTCTCACCTGAACCGATGCGGTGGGATCCGGTGTCTGTCGCGGCTCCGGTTACTGACATCGGGAGCTCAGGGACGATTCTAGAGTGTTTGCCGTGTGTCTGATGTCTGGCAGAATGGAAAATTGTGTTGCTTTGTGTTCCATGAATCCTATTCCTAATTCTGCGTCTGTTTCTCCTCACAGAAAGAGATGACCACACGGATGTGCCACTGAACGAAAGCCGAACCGTTCATTTTAGACTGAGTGGACGAACCACGTGATATTTACAGAACATATGAGGATTTAAACAAAGTACCAAACTTTCAAAAGACTTTATTTTTATACACTTTGAAAGTACTGTGTTCTATCGAGTCAGAGATCTGACTAAACATTCTGCTTTCTGATGCTTAGATGTACAGAGAGTATTTCATTTTTAGAAATCGGTATTATATATATATCCCAAAATGCATTTCTGAATCATTCCTTCCTTTTTCTGTTTTAATCTTTAACCAACAGAACATATTTGTGACTATTTATATACGTGAGATATTAAACCCAGCCTGGTGTGTATTACATTGATTGTGTAATTAATTGCGTTGAGTTTTGTGACGTCTAGCAATAATTTGGACTCAAAATTTTTAATGGCTTTTAATGAAACCATGTCGGACTACTATGATGTTTAAGGTATAATTCATTATCTTGCCATTTTATCTTACGTTCATTCTGTGCCGTGTGGAATTTGTTCTCTATGTGTTTGTTGCTTACCCGAATGAAAGACAATCATGTTGCTCTGTTTGTCTGTGTAGTTTTTAATCAACGTACCGTTTTCATTGTTTGGTTTTAGTTGTAAGACTGAAAAGATCTGGCGATGGCAAAGCAGACATTGTGTTCACAACAACAAAGGGTGCAGGTCTGAATCTAAAGGGAATCATAAAGCTGCATTAAGTAGTGCCACAAATATATCGTAATTGTGACCAAGGACAAAGTACAGTACTGTGTATCCAAAAGGAAGTGTCCACAAGAGGGCGACAAATGCACGTCACGAAACTGGTGCAAGTTCACAGACCGTAAATAAAAACTAGTCCAGTATTTGGTTATGCAACGACATTGAATCCCTAAAATCCAGCTCTTTTACATTTGCGCTTTCCTAGGTGCTTATGCAACAACACACTGGTTAACTCTCATGGACTATCGTCTTTTTTCGGGACAGGCTAAAAACTGCGCGTTTTGCGAGAATGCAAATGTAGACACTTATTTGAAAGATGATGCTGATCAGGCTCGTCATCAGTTTTTCCTCCTTTTTGACCGCCGTACCTTTCTATGGCAATTTATCCAGAACGCTCTGGATTTTAACAAGTGGGCGTGGCTTTGTCTCACGCAATACTGTGAATGAAATGTGCAAAGGATTATTTCTGATCATAATCGAGATTATAAAGGCGCCATATATTGATTGTAAAGATGCGCTTGGTAAATGCTTTCGAAATACTTATTATATAATACAAATATACGTATTTATTAAATAATGTGAATGATGTATTTGTATATAAACAGACAGGACCAGACTCGTGCACTGTGTCTGTGTGCGCGTGCACGAGCGACGCTGTTTGTTTATGCTCTTCTGGAATGTACCAGAATGACTGAAGGGAAGTGATACGTCAATGGGCGGAGCTGTGACCTCATGCTCAGCAAGTGCTGATACGTGCGGAACGAGACAAACTCTCTCGCGCACGCGCACGCATGACCGACGTGTCCATGCAGTTGATTCCCGAGGCTGATTCAATAGGAAGCAAGGTTGCATGTCCTGTCTTTGTTGCCTCGGGTATAAAATATATGATATTATACTGTTGGATAAAGATTTCTGATCCACAAATTTGAGAAGCAATAATTCCATTGTCTTTTTTTACGTATATTGATAAAGAGATAAAAGTGCTGCTAACGTCAGTATCATTATTCTAATTAATAAATTATTGTAGATTATATAATAAGTTATCTTTATATAAATCTGCAGGAGCAGTAAATTCAGTGTGGGATTTCTAAACAAAAT
>SOMO01000328.1:125277-137827 GCA_028128575.1 Paedocypris carbunculus
AAAAAATGTTCTTGGTTTTGAATTGTTCTGAAATGTAAAATTGTGAACAGCAAAAATCATATTGCCATTAATATTACATAAAAAATTAAACCATTTCAAATATCTCATCTGGCTTGTATTTTCTCTTTGCAGATCATTGAAAAAAGGCCCGGACACAGCAGGAGTCGTGTTTTCCGAGAGGTGGAGATGCTGTACCAGTGTCAGGGACACCGGTAACTAATTCATTTCTGATGAGCTTGGCTGTTTTCCTTAAACTGATGATAATATTTCCACTCATGCTTTACCTTTTATCCACCCTTTAGAAATATTTTGGAGCTGGTGGAGTTCTTCGAGGAGGAGGACAAGTTTTACCTCGTCTTTGAGAAGCTGAGAGGAGGTGAGCGTGCTTTTCTTTAGGATAAGGTTACTTTCTAGGGGAAGGGGTTGATTTTGAGAAACATTACCCAGACTCCCCTCGGCCCAAAGGCCAGGCGTGAGTAATTGAATGGGGAGCTTGTCGTCTCCGATGGAATGCGAAAGATCCGATGTCCCGGTGTTAATGCGCAGCTCTCGTTTTAGGCTCCGTTTTGGCCCACATCCACCGGAGAAGATACTTCAGCGAGCAGGAAGCCAGCATTGTGGTGCAGGACATTGCGAGTGCACTGGACTTCCTTCACAACAAAGGTATGAGGAGAACGACGTGGTGGTGGGGGTTTAGGGAGGGAAGGAGATGAGGGCTGAGAATTGGGGTTGTAATCGGATCGCTTTCATCCAAAACCTCGAGATAGTCGACCGTGGAGCTTTTAGTTAAAGTTAAAGCATATCATGTATTTTATTCCCGTCCGCTGGGGCTATTTATAGTAGCACTTAGCAACAAGCTGTGTTGGAAACATGTGTCTCTCTGCCCCTTTGACAATCCTCTCTTAGCCTGAATACCAACAGCTAACGCGTGACTGGTGTTTGCGCTCTTTTAGGTATGGCCCACAGAGACCTGAAGCCTGAAAACATCTTGTGTGAACACGAGCATAGGGTGAGTCCCCGTAAACCACCCTTTGCCTAGTGGTTTAATACGTTTGATCACAGTATGTAAACACTCGCTTTCTTAACTTGACCCTTTGTGGACTGGTTCCTTTTGTAGATCTCACCGGTGAAGATCTGTGATTTCGACCTGGGCAGTGGAATCAAACTTAACAGCGACAGTTCTCCCATCTCCACTCCTGAGCTGCTCACTCCAGTAAGTGTGGCCTTTGTTCTCATCAGCTTTATGTAATTCTGACCTTGCTGTCAAAAACATTGACTGACGAACTAGACCGTTTACACACTCCACCCTGTTGTGTCTTAAGTCTTCGGATAAGACTCATTGTCAGTGCTGCGCCTTATCAGTAGAACCTGCTGCGATGCTATTGGTCAACTGCGAGTGGTGTCAGTGCAGCAGCGCCTCGGGATTGGTCGGTGTAATCATTCCTAAGACGGTGCTGATGTCAACAAATTGGTTTGTGCCCAATGATTCATACACGTTAGATAGCGGTGTAGTGGTGTCGCGTCCTGTAGTTTATCTACGTCCTTGTGCGTTATCAAATTTACCAACGCGGTAGATAAATTCGGTCTCAGAAACCCAGGCTTTTGTTTTTCAAGATCTGTGAAAGGGGAGTGCGGGGGTCCTGTGTGTTTGCTGTACCGTTTGTGTAAAGTGAGCTGCCATTAATCATGTGACTGAGTAAAGATGGCCGAGCACAGGTGAAACAACAGAGTTGAAAGGTGTAAAGGAGTCATGTCTAAATGTGGAGCGAATGTTTTAGTTGGTGCATTTAGAAGAAGATTTGTTTGTCATACAGTAGGGGGAATTGCATGTTTACAACAGCAATGTACAGGGGAAAAAAGTATCTAAAGCAATTCTATTACAGAAGAAGATAAATAAAGAAAGAATACATATAAGTCATGTGAGCACAGTGTAATAACAGGGTACAAGGTAAGCAAAGAATATGAGTAAAATGTATAGAAACGGTACCATATGCAAACAAACACTAATTAAAGAAAAACATTTTTTTAATTATATTATTATTTAATCTTTAAAACAATTATTCCATAAACAATTATATCAGCAATTTAACTTTGCACCACACAGTAAAACAATTTAATACTGTGTGTGTTGTCTTTTTTTTTTAACTGATTTTTTTGAGGAACAGTTTTTTTTTTTTTTTTTTTTCTCCCTTCTTAGTCACATTTTGAACTCTCATTCTTGATGTTTTTCTCTCTGGATTTCCTCAATCCTGTCTGGGCATTAGTCTTTCTGTCTGCGCCGCCACCCCACACCTAGCAACTGCGCTGTCATTGGTCTGGCGAGTGGGTGGATGAAAGTGGGAGGGGCCTGCAGCTCTGTGGTCACACACTCGGCATGTTTTTTTGGGCAGGGTTCCAAAGATCTTATCTGATTGCTGTTGTTTCATCCTCGCCGTCTCCCACATAAGATTGTTATTGTCTGTTTGAAGTGCGGTGCCTTCATCAAAGCTTTGGAAATTATTATGTGGAGTTGGAAAAATAGATGGATTATAATTCAGTGCCTAGAACTCTTTAGAAAAGTTCTTTCACTTCTCAGTCAACTTTTTCTTCTAAAACCATCTTTGTGAACATTCACGTCTACCGTCAAAGCTGACCACAGAAACACCAGAATGTGACTCCGAGAGCCGGTTTCTCCTTCCTGGGAATATGGAAATCCCCACATAGGATCCAGATGCTAAATGTCGATCAGCCGTGGACCGTAGCTCGGAGAAACGTGACTGATGCAATGCCGCTCTAGTGTTGCAGCTAAAGTTTGCCTCGAAAGTAAAAAATCTGCTGTGCTGTTATCACACGAGACCCTGCCGCTTATCTCAAGCAGACGCCGATGGTCTCCGTATCACACGCATGGGGTTTCACCCAGCACATGGTCCTTCCTTTCCCGATGCCAAGACGCTCCGTTCAGCGGAAACTTGGGTCTATTCCAGTTAGCAGTTTGTCGCCTGGTTTAGCGGCGTGTTGCTGGTGTTTGGCGGACGTCTTTGTTCAGACTGGGGGTGGCGTGAAGGTTCTTGAGAGGGGGTTGGGTGCAACAGTGGAAGCTTTTGTCTGCTGGCGGATTCCTGCACTGCGAAATGGCATTACATAAGTGAACGGGAAGGCGGAGCTTCTGCAGCAGCTGTTATGGCTGGAGAAAACAAAAGAGACCAGGACCGGCTGACCACCTTCTTCTCTAAACCTCTGGGAGAAAAGCAACCCAAACGTGACCCGTGTGGCACTCAGACACCTGTGAAAACATTCCGAGCGGACTTCTCTTTTGCTGCACTTTTGGTTTGTTTTTGTTTTAAAGTGTGTGTTGGTCCATTTCTCAAGCTTTTTGGGGTTTTTTTTTTTTTGCCCTCTAACATTCCTTTTTAAATGTGTAATTCTCAGTTTTTGTTGGTCGTGCAGCCCTTTATTTTTAAAAGCATTTGGCGGCCCACAAAAACACCATTTCACCATTATGTTTCACCATTATGAATGAATTCATTAATATGCAATTAATACATTTTTAAATAAAAAAAAAAAAAACCCTCATCCATGAAAACTTATCAAAAACAACCTCTAACCTGTTGTATATTATTCTACTGATGCCCCCCACTATAAAAACACTTTTAAACGACAACTAAATTGTTAATAATTAATAAATTGTTTCTGTAATTGTCACTTAAATATCAGCCTAGATACACTGTAATTTCAGCCTCTGTGGCGCATAATTATAGACGTTTAATGTAGCGAGATGACAAAGTCTCATATTACATAAAAGAGCCAGGCCCAGAAGAACCTTCTAGACAATCTTTGTCCTTCTGAACTAGTGATCTGCTTCTTTAAGAGGGTTGATCCTGTTGAATAAACCTCTCCGTGACCAGTTCCTGTTATGTAATAATAATAAAAAAAAATAGCACCAGGGCGTTCCGAACACACAATCCTCTTTTTCCTCTCGCAACTCATGACCTAGTTTCAAACCGAGGCGGTCGGAGTCCGACCCAGCAGAGCGGTCCGAGCCCTCCAAACAGTCCATGACTCACTGGCCTGCCTCCATCAGTGACATAACAGTTACCCTGGTTACTTCCTTTTTACATTCCGTTACCATCTGGGCTGCTGCGGTGGTTTTTTTTTCCCTCCCTGCGTTAAATCCATCACCGACCTCAGCCGTCTTGGCGCGACTTGCTTCGTAGCATGTGATTATCACGCTGCCCGTCTTAGAAATCCTTTAGGGTCCTGCAGAAAACACATGACAATTCTCGGCTGAATAGTGGAATGTATTGAATCGGGGGAAAAATGCTGCGAGGCGCCACACAAACACCATCTTGTGACTGAAATAGCATGTAGTTGTTAATTACGTTCTTCTCACTTCTCGCTTTTCTCTCTTCTCACCTTAGTGCGGATCCGCTGAATACATGGCGCCCGAAGTGGTGGAAGCCTTCAACGAGGAGGCCACCATCTACGACAAGCGCTGTGACCTGTGGAGCCTGGGCGTCATCCTCTACATCATGCTGAGTGGCTACCCTCCCTTCGTGGGCCGATGCGGAAGTGACTGTGGTTGGGAAAACGGAGAACCGTGTCAAACGTGTCAGGTACAAAGCGTTCCCTCCCTGAAGTCGACGGCTCTCCGCTGAACTCCACCAGACATTGGTTTCTTGTCTTTCATCCCTCAGAACACCTTGTTCGAAAGCATCCAGGAGGGCAAGTACGAGTTCCCCGAGAAAGAGTGGGCTCACATCTCCTCAAGCGCCAAAGACCTCATTTCCAAACTGCTAGTGCGGGACGCCAAAATGCGCCTCAGCGCCGCTCAGGTTCTCCAGCACCCCTGGGTCCAAGGGGTGAGTAGACCTGCGTTTTGCTTCACGCACGTGAATGAGATTTTTAACCGGCCTTGTTTTTTTCTTCAGGCTGCTGGCGACTGTTTCCCTTCCTCTATCTTGCTGCAAAGGTCAGTTGAAATCTGTTTTTTTCTACATACACTGGTATCTCGACGTACGAATGTCTTTACTAACGAACATTTATCGAAAATTTCGTCTATCCTTACAAAATTGCTTCATGCGACAGGCCAAATGTTGTAGTGACAAGGTTAATCTAGTCTTTTTCTTACCGCTAGCATGCAGGGAGATGAGATTTACGTGAAATAGAGTTTATAAATCAACAATATAGAAGCCATCGTAGAAGTAACTTGTGTGTCAATCAATGAAATTACATTAAATTCATTTTATTTAAGACTTGGAGAGCTTTATTGTCATTGTCAGAACAGTGTAAAATAACTAAACATTGAAGTGCAATGTTGTGAAGGATTAGTTCAAGGCTGTCAAACTCATTTTCACCGAGGGCCACATCAGCATAATGTTTGTCCGGGCCGGATGTAACATAAATGTACCTAAATGTAATCAAATGTACTGTAAAATGACATGTAATATGAATATTTATCATAACGAGCGACAATTGCAGTTGCGTGGAAAACCCATGTTTGCTTATTGCTCTAACATAAATCTTCTAAAACTTATGAAAACACGCATAACTCCATTAATGAAGGATCAAATTGTCCAAGTGGATACAGAAAAATAACATAAAACTGTGGAAACACTGCCATGGCTACCATAGTCGAAAGTCATTGTGGGAAAGTTTCGGTCTCTTAATTTTTTTTGGTATTCATTTTTAGACACATTTTAATTTTGTCTCTACTTACAAATTTTTCACCTTACAAACTGCTCTACAAAAGAATTAGTTTTGTAAGTAGAGGTACCAATATACTGTTTTTTTGGCCCCAGACTAATCTCATCGTTTGAATTGCAGGAATAGCAGCGCTAAAGACCTGACCTTCTTTGCGGGCAAAGCGGTGGCCGTGAACCGGCAGCTGGCTGCACAGGACGACCTGGAGGAGCAGCAGCAGCAAGACCCTCCTCTGGTCATCACCGCCGGTGCCACGTCCATGCGCCTCTCGCCTCCCTCCACCTCCAAACTGGCCAAGCGGCGCCAGCGGGGCAGCCTGCTGAAGGGGGGTCCGGTCTCGGCCTCCGAGCTCAGGCAGCTCCTGGCTCCTCTGGTCATCGTTGGGGACTGTGCTTGATCGGCCTCCATTTCATCCGTTCATGTTCAAAATCTCCTTTTCCTTCAACCCAGACTTCTCCTAAACGCCGTTCAGCCCGGGCCTCATGCAAAGCCCGTAGCACTGGAGCAAGATCCATCAGCACTTTCACCCACAGCAGGGAAGCTCCTCCCAATTAGCCCTGATTGGCTGGCGGCGCTGAACCGAGTTTAGGATGGAGACTGAGTTGCTGACGTAGTTTTTCCAAGATGTAGAGCACAAACACCAAAGGTCTAGTCCCCCCCTCCATTAAGACCTCTTCTTTTCTGCTGCTTCCACGTTACAACTGGATCCACTGTGAATTTACTCTGTAAGAGACGAGCGTGTGCTTTGCAATATGGGTGAGAGAGTGTAGGTTCGCCCCCTTGACGTAGACGTAAGATTTGAGTGTAAGCTCCTACTCTTCTCACTCGTTTCCTCATAAGCTTCACGTGGCGAGAACATGCTTGTTTTCTTTAAAGCACTTCCATTGTCAGCGCCACAGTATCCACGCCACCAGTTTAGTTCTGGCTGTGTGGGGTTTCATCCAAACATCCATTGGAATTGGAAACCGCTAGAAGACTCTTAGGTTCTCGTGTGTCTCACTCCAAAAATCCTCTCAGAAGGTCCAGAAGGCTTTCTGTGCACATTGGGAACCAAGTGAATGCTGGGAAGTGAGCGATGGGTTTTACCGGCACGTTTTTGCCAATGTGACTAGCTTTATGACGACTGGTAGAAGACAGGAAGCGGTTTTGAGCGTTTCCTCTTTATGGGGAACCGTTATGGTACTTAAATATTCAACCATCGCCTTGTAATGCCACCAAAAACTCTTGTAGATGGTGAGAGAGAGAGGAGGAGAGATTATTTTTTCAAAAATATAAACGTTAAAAAAAAGGAAATAAAGCATTCCAGGGAAAAAAAAAGTATTTAAAATTTAAAAACGACAAAAAAAAACAAGNTTTTTTTTTTTTTTTTTTTTTTTTTTTTTTTTTTTACATATATATAGTTTTGTTACTTTTGTAGATTTCTATGCTGTAAAGAAGGAAAGCTTGTGAATGTGAGCAGAGGAAAGAAAGAAAGAAAAGAAGGAAGAAATGAAAGGAGGAAAAAAAAAGACCTTGTTCAGGTCCGTCGATGTTTTACTGTTTTGAAGTTTTGCTTCGGAAATGATTTCAGGGTTGTTCAAACTCCCGTCTTTTTTGTTTTGTTTAGTTTTTTTTGGAAGTTAATCGTGGCTTTTTTTAAATTGTGTTTTTCATTTTCAAAGTGCAAACGTCGGAATCGTCAGTCTTCGACCAATCCGCACGTAGACGCCCAGAGTTGAACTAAGCAACTCTACGGGCCTTTAAGTTTCAATTGTGTTTTCTAGATTGTACCGCGTGTCGCTGCGTTAACGCCACCAGTGGGAGTTGAAATGACCCGAGGTTCTAATCCTGTTGAATGTTTTCAGATCTTCTAAATCCCCCCGGTGGCAGCCCCTCGTTTTAAAGGGCCGTTACGCTGAATATTATGACACTGATTGTAACCTTTTGTTCATTTTACGTTCTTTCAATGAGAAACTTTTTACAGATGCATCTTTGTGGGTTTTTAATGTCTTATAGTAAGACTTGAATTGTACGTGCAGCGGTTTTCCTCATGTTTTGTTCAGGAAACCATTTTTGCTACTACAAACATGTACAAAATCGACAAAAGCGTTCATAAGCTGAGATTTAAAGCAATTTTTTTGTTCAGTATTTCGTTCTTTTTTTTATTTTTTGCTTCGTTACTCTGCAGAAATCCGAGGTGTTTGGGTTGGTATTTTCTGAAGTGTCGGTGGCACTTGGCTGGTCCTATAAAGCCCCCCGTGCCTCTGAAGACTCCACGGTTTCCCACCTTGCAGTTGCCTTGACTTCTGTTATCAATTTTTCATGGACGTTCTGGAAAGTTCATGCAGTTTTATCCAGTTCGTGCATCACGTGATTTTGTGATCGATCAACTGCTTCTCAAAATCAGGCTGAAAGTATTGAAAAGTGCACGTTTCGTTCCTAATGTGACTCTTCCTCGCGGGATTTCGAAATGTTGTTGATTTTTCAGGAGAATTGTTTTGTACATAACGCTTCTCCACAAATTCTAAACTTCCACCTGTTGAAAAGAGTAACTCGGGAAAAATGTGTAAAATGGCGTCTCAGATGGGACAATTTAGGTATTGTTAAAGAAAAAAGAAAAAAAAAAAAGCACTTTACTGTACCATGTGGCTGACTGCAGTTCACGCGAAGCTAAATTTATGACTGTTGTTGCAGATTTTTGTATTGTTTTATACAAAACAAACCAACAAAAACGCAATAAAATCCTTTGAACACGCTTCTTGTGTCCTGAACTTTCCGACTCATGCGACTCTCATCACATGCTGATACTGCAAACATTGACACGTCTGGTCGAGACCTTTAGGCCAGACTGATCCTATTGACACAGCCACGCCCATCACGGTCACCTGAGCTCTGGGCAGGTGTGTCGTAACCCTGCTCAATAAACCGCTCACTTTAAGCTTCCTGCACTAGAACCAGACTAATTCTCTAAAGCTGATGCAAACACGGCCAAAAAAAAAAAACAAGTCAGCTAAATCGCTATGGAAACCCTTAGCAGGTCTGTTATAGTGTGGGATGAACGTGAGGAGGCTGTGAGTCAACATGGATCATATTACTGAGTTTCAAGAGAAATGTAGATTCGGTTAAATATATGCTACCTTTTTCTTTTCAAGAATTAGAATGGCAAAAGATGGAATCGATTTGTACGCAATCAGGAATTCGTATGATTTAGCAGACTTGCAGTGCAATTACTTAATATTGATATGATAAATACGAATCAACATATTCATATGCTCTAAATGTAAAAAACAAGTGATCAAAAGGTGATGGACTAGTATTGTATTCGCTTGGTGTGCGCTGTTGCAGTTAAACTGTGTTTGTCTCCCTCTAGCGTCTAAAGTCGCTCTCCTATATTATGGAATCGGTTCTGAACATTAATTATACATGAACATTTAAACTAATAGATGGATGCATATACCAAGCACTTAAATATAATAATATAATAATAAAACAATCTAAAAGCACAAATGTTAAAATATATAAATTTGCTATGCTAAGTGTTCCACTAACATAAATTGATTTTTAATTAGATCCTGCTTGGTATTGGCTGAAATGTTTGTCCAATTATCTCGCGTAAATGTACTTCAGGTGTCAGCGGCTTTATAAAAACTAGGTGAGACGTTTGCACCGATTTTTTACCCCGTGTCTGCGCTGTCAAAGACGGTGAGTGTTGATACCTGCGCGAATGCTGGAGTTTAATTTGTAGGCATTTTAAAATCTCTTCAATTTTCCTCGGTAATTTTTAAAAAAGTGGTCCTTTTTAAATTTTGCATGCCATACAAAAGCGAAACACTGTATTTACCGATTAGTTAGCCACTTGTAAGTCTTTTCAAGAACTTAATTTGAATTTGTGAATGTTTGTATTAGCGTCAGTATTAGTCGTTTTAAGCGTTTAGTCGTGTGTAAAGTTGGTGTGTTTATGCTGAAAAGATGAAGATACAACTTAAACTTTTTTTTTTTTGCCTTTTGCAGGTGGTTTCGACGGAGCTGCGTTTGGAGCAACAAGGACTTTTACGTTTTACAATAAAGTTACACTGTGTGGTCTGTTATTATAAACCCTGCATTCGGATAAAATGTTTTTGTACTTTATTTTTGCGATTACTAGCTTTGTCGGCCGTATCTAATACACTACAACAATTTCTTGGCTAGTTGTTTCTCATGCAATGGCGATCATCACACTGAAAAAAGTCCCACACGCGAAAGTGTGCGTTTACTTGGAGTGCATTTTACTCAAATGAAGTAAACTAATTCGGTACACAAACTGAACATATATAGGCTGTTGTATTTACGCTCAACGACAAATGCAGTGATGTAAATGTGAACGAATTGTTCTGATTAAACCGGTCAGGCATATTGGCGGGCATCTATTTAAATAATCGGGGTCCTTCCGGTCCCTTTGTCGCTCATAAAACATGGCGTCGCTCGAAGTCTGTTGTTGTTGTTCGGAAGAAAGTGGCCACGCGTTATTCCCGAACTCACGGATGTTGCGCACAAAATAAATCAGGTTAAAGACTGACACGCCAGCGACGTCTATGAACAATCATGTTGAGGTCAACGGGCTTCTTTCGTGGACTTGATTGTCCCTTTTATGGCGAGAATAAAGGCAAAGCCGGCGAAGAAGAGTGTTGTAGACCTTACTGTCACTTCAGACACGGCAAACAAAGACGAGCCGCCTCCGGCATATACGACATTAAAAAGACCAAACAACTTTCCGTTGATTCAACGGGTAAGTGACGTTTTTTTATCTGTTGAAATTTCGAAGCGTAAACGGTGTTACATGCGCCTTTATCAATCTGTCTGTCTCAACCAATCTATCTTTTTATCTATCCGTCTGTCAGTTTATTAATCCTTCTATCTATCCATCCATCCACTGATCTATCTATCCATCCATCCATTAATTGGACTGTTTTTAGTTGTAGACGTTTTAGTTGTCCAACTTTTTACGTGTGCGTGTGTATGTTGAATTAAACTGGTTGTCATAATCATTTCATAACTAAAATGCCATTTTGAATCCGGACAGATCAAGGATATGATCCATTCAGTCCAGGGGTCGGAGGGTCAGGAGGGAACTATAGTTGTGAAGCACCATCGGACCTTTCAGCAGGACAGAATGTGGAGCTGGAGCTGGTCAATCAGGCCATCGAGGCGGTTCGGAGTGAGATGGAGCGGGAAAAGAAGAAGCTTTCCCAAATGGGTGATGCAGAATATGAGCCCACGACGGCTTCTGTTAAGTCACGGAGACTCGCTGCGGCGTCGTCTCATCAGGCCTACGATCCCGGAAGCTACCAGATGGGCCAAGCAAGCGAATACAACCCTTCTCCTCGCTCCAGCAAGTACACGTTGGACTCGGAGAACAGCGGAAACAGTGCCAACGCAATGGAGTATGTGCCGACAGCTGTCTCCAAAACCAGCATTAAAAAGGTCTTACCTCCACCAACATCTAGTATTAAGAACAAATACACTCTGGATAATTCCAAACCTCCAACAGATATGGAGTACGACCCGCTCTCAAACTACTCGGCTAAACCGACGGTCAAACAACAGCGGACTGCTCGTCCAATGGGAGAGCGGAACAAGAGACTTTATCCCACAGAACGGGAAAAACACGGAGCGGATGAGGAGTACGTTCCAACCATGAAGAAACCACGATCTTCATCTCTCACAGCCGCCGTTCCAAAGTACACTGTGAGCTTCTCGGAATCTGATGGAGAAAGCTCCGGAACAGAGTATCGGCCCATGTCCCTAAGCCGCATGCAGCGTAAGGCGGGCGTCATAAGCCTGAAGCCAGAGTCGACCCGTGCGAATCCTAGTGCACAGCTGAAAAAACAGCCGATAGAGGAAAGTGAGGAGTGCTTCTCACCCGGCGAATCAGATGATGCGGGTCCTCAAGGCGAAGAAAGGCCAGGCAAAACTACAGCGGAGAAGAAAGCGCAGTGTCAGTCCAAATTGTCCAAGTCTGCTCCCCCAAAAAAACACGAGAAAGAATCAACTAAGACTATAAAAGAGAAGCGAGAAAGCTCCGGCACTCCGTCAAAGAGCTCAAGCAAAGACGCTCCAAAAGTCAAGATCCAGAGTAAACGAGTTGATGGGAACAGCAAATCCAAGGAAAAGACTCCGATTAAATCGCATAAAGAAGGACCAGAGTCGAAGAACACTGACAAGAGCAAAAAGTTGAAGGTGAAAGGAGAAATTGGTCTAAAGGATAAAGATAAACCCAGCGGTGACGCAAAGAATCCCAGAAATGAAAAGTCTGTGAAAAGTAACAAAGTATCTACTGCCTTTAAAAACCACAAAAATGGAAAAGTCGAGATCCGCAGCCAAGAGAAAGACAAGCTGAAGTGTTCCCAGGGCATCGGCATTAAAGAGAAAAGCAAAAAAACCTGCACAGTTCTGGAACTCAAAGAGAAGCATCAAAGTCTGAGCCACGCGGACCTGTTTGGAGCCGAGAGCGCGGAAGAGGAAGACGAGCGGATTGTGAGGAAGTGCGCTTCTGCTGTGAAGCGAGGAAGACTCGGCAATAAGAAAGTCATCAATTCAGAAGTGACGTCTTCCTCCTCGGAGGGTGAGGATGGCTTTGAAGCGATGGATTACTCCTGCCTGCAGGAGGAGCTGGAGAACGACTCGGACATGATGGAGGAATGCCTGCGGATATTTAACGAATCCAAAGAAGTGAAGACGGAGGATAAAGGGCGGCAGGCTAAGCAGGTATCATCCATGTTAGAGGTGGTCAACAGAGAAGTGTCTCTAGGTGGTCAAACTCCGGCCCAGGCTGTAAAGATAACCCGCGGTGACCCCAAATTGACCCGCGATACCTTAAGGAAATTCTGTAAAAAAAATGCTACGCTTAAAGTGT
>SOMO01000329.1:106044-116755 GCA_028128575.1 Paedocypris carbunculus
AGAGAGAGAGAGGGGATGATAGACATGGAGAGAGAGAGAGAGAGAGAGAGAGAGAGAGACAGACGGAACAAATCCGACTTGGGGGGAAGTAAGCGAGACATGAAGAGAGAAAGCTGAGAGAGTGAGAGAGAGAGAGAGAGAGAGAGAGAGTGAGACAGGGACCGGGTGGAGTGGCAGACAGGCAGACAGACAGACAGCTGAGTGAGTGTGTTTTGGCTGTCAGGATGGTCCCGTACGGCTGCTTGGCGACAGGTGATCGCTCGGGTCTGATCGAGGTCGTGTCCTCAGCCGACACCATCGCCAACATACAGAAGACCAGCAGCAACATGGCCGCCGCCGCCGCCTTCAATAAAGACGCCCTGCTCAACTGGCTGAAGGACAAGAACTCTGGGTCTGTCTCTCTCTCTCTCTGTCTGACTGTCTGTCTGTCTGTCTCTCTCTCTCTGTCTATCTCTCTCTCGGTCTGACTGTCTGTCTCTCTGTCTCTCTCTCTCTCTCTCTCTGTCTGACCTGTCTCTCTCTCTCTCTGTCTGACCTGTCTGTCTGTCTGTCTCTCTCTCTCTCTNGTCTGTCTGTCTGTCTGTCTGTCTCACTGTCTGTCTGTCTCTCTCTGACCTGTCTGTCTCTCTCTGTCTGTCTCTCTTTGTCTCTCGGTCTGTCTCCCTCTGTCTGTCTGACCTGTCTCTGTCTCTCCATCTCTCTGTCTGTCTGTCTGTCTGTCTCTCTCTGTCTGTCGGTCTGTCTGTCTCTCTCTCTGTCTGTCTGTCTGTCTCACTGTCTGTCTGACCTGTCTCTCTCTCCTTCTCTCTCTGTCTGACATGTCTGTCTGTCTCTCTGTCTGTCTGTCTGTCTGACCTGTCTCTCTCTCTCTCTGTCTGTCTGTCTCTCTCTGTCTGTCTCTCTGTCTGTCTCTCTCTCTGTCAGTCTGTCTGTCGCTCTGTCTCTGTCTGTCTGTGTGTCTGTCTGCTGCTCTATAAGTCTGTGTTTGAGTGCAGAGACGCTCTGGACAAGGCTATTGAGGAGTTCACTCTCTCTTGCGCTGGTTACTGTGTGGCCACCTACGTGCTGGGCATCGGTGATCGCCATAGCGACAACATCATGGTCCGCAGCACCGGGCAGGTCCGTGCCCTCCTCAGTCTTTACTTATACGCATTTATACGCATTGTTACGCCTTTTTATGGAATTGATAGAATTATTAAATACACTTTGTAGTTTAAAAGAGAAGAAAGTCGATACTTTACATACTTTTTTTTTTATGATACTTTATCATTAAAGACTGTATGCACAACAAAGTAGCTATTGTTTGTGTTGTGTTGCAGTTGTGAAGTGTAGTCAGAGATACAAGATGCAACTCAGAGATTAAAATGTTACAATCCTGAGATGGAAAGTTGCAGCCTTCAGAGTTCCATTTCAACTACCGTATTGTCTGGACTATAAGCCGCACCTGTATATAAGACGCACCTGTAAATAAGCCGCATCTGTATATAAGCCGCATCTGTATATAAGCCGCACCTGTATATAAGCCGCACCTGTATATAAGCCGCACCTGTATATAAGCCGCACCTGTATATAAGCCGCACCTGTATATAAGCCGCATCTGTATATAAGCCGCATCCGCTCTATGAATGATTTTGAATTGTAAATGTACATGTGTGTGTAACTAAATAGATCCTTTCCATTAACTAGATAACCTGCATTTTAACACGGCAGCAACTCTGCAGATTAAAACGGGACAGAAAAAAGGAGACAATAAACGGTATCTACCGTATTTATCTTCATTATCAAAAAATCTGCAGAATAGCCGCACCTTTGTATAAGCCGCACGGTTCAAAACCTATGAATAAAGTAGTGGCTTATAGTCCAGAAAATACGGTAGGTGTTTAGGAATTTTAATCAAAGTGCTTGTGAATGTAATTACCGGTATATTAGTTTCACAACAAATAAATACAGTGACAAAAATGTCATAAATTGGGATGTAATTAGCGCAATATAAATGCACTAATAAGGGTCAAGCCCCTGTAAATTCAGACAGATTTAGTTCATAATATGATAGTTACATAACAGTTATTGGTGGAAACAAAAAAAATAAATGAGTACTGTAAAGTAAAAGAATAAAAATCATTTTATTATCTGTCTTATTACAGTAAAGAAAAACAGTACACACATATTTGACTCGAATCTTTTCTTTTGAGCAATACTGAACGTATCATTTTGAGTCATTCGTGCATTTCGTTAAATTTCATTACATTTCGTTCATTTGTTTTTAATTGACTGCACATATATAACCTTAGTTTTTGTTTGTTTTGGCACGATATCTCTTAAAATGTGATTTAAATTGGCAAAGTTTTAATTTTGACCTTTAAAAATATCTATTTTCCCATGACTGTGTGATGCTGAAAAAGCGTGAACAATTTTTAAAGTGCTTAAAAATGACTTTTTGTACGTTCTCACGTCCTTTTTTGTCCTTGCGCTCATCAGCTCTTCCACATCGACTTTGGTCACATCCTGGGCAACTTCAAGTCCAAGTTCGGGATCAAGCGCGAGCGTGTTCCCTTCATCCTCACCCACGACTTCATCCACGTCATCCAGGAGGGAAAGACCGGCATCACGGAGAAGTTCGGGAAGTGAGTGAGCCAGATTCCCGTGGGGGGCGGGGCTTCTCTGACGGCTCGTCTTCAGTTTCAGGAAGTACTGCGAGGAGGCCTATCTCATTCTGAGGAGGAACGGGAACCTCTTCATCACCCTCTTCGCCCTGATGCTCACCGCCGGGCTGCCCGAGCTCACGTCCGTCAAAGACATCCAGTATTTAAAGGTGAGCCGGGCGTGGCTGATGGGGCGTGGCTGATGGGCGTGGCTGATGGGGTAACGTAAGGGATTCAGTCAGGGGCAGTGTTGGGAACGTTCCTTTAAAAAAGTAATTAGTTACAGTTACTAGTTACTTCTAACCAAAAAGTAACTGAGTTAGTCATAAAAGTAACTAATCACCAGAGAGAGTAACTATTGCGTTACTTTTTGCGACAATTTTAATTTGTCAAACAGCTGCTGTCAATATTAAATGTGTTAAATGGATGAAATGGACACTTAATAAAATAAATTATTATTATAAAGCACTGTACATGCATCTACATTATTTTAATATAGTTGTGGGACAATGTGAAAGACGCCAGCAAGTATCAAAATAGTATTGTAAATATTATCAGGAGTATAGTGAATAATAAAACACCATAGTTAAACGATAACTTTTAATATTTACTGCACAGACCAATAAATAAGTCTAAAAATAAATGATGCTTCTTAAGGAATGTAACAAAGGTAAATGAATAAAATTCACCAGAGTAAACAGTTTAACCAGGCGTGTTCAGCTCTCAATATAATACTTGTAACGATGTACCAAAATGAAACGACAATAACAAACATGTACACTCTCTCTACTCCATGGCTCATCGCTGACTCCTGCTGGGCGAGCGCTTGTATGTCACCAAGCACAATACTTACAAATGATGGACATCTAATCTAAGCCAATCAGGTTTTCAGTCTCACCACGTGCACAGACACACCCATCAGCAGTTATGTCCCGCCCCACAAACACACGCCCACTTAAGGGAAAAACAACACAGAGCAAAACCGCTTCTGTGACCACGATTACAGCGACGCAGCATTTTTGTCAGTAACGATAACGCCGTTGTAACGGAGGAATTACGTTAGACTTCTCGTTACTGGAAATAGCTGTTTGTTACTCTCTTAGTTTATTTATAACAGCGTTATTCCCAGCACTGGTCAGGGGTGGGCAACCTGCGGCCCGCGGGCCAGGGTATCGGTGTGGTGACGCTGCGTGTGTTTCAGGACTCTCTGGCCTTGGGTAAATCGGACGAGGAAGCTCTCAAGCAGTTCCGACAGAAGTTCAACGAAGCTCTGAGAGAGAGCTGGACCACTAAAGTCAACTGGATGGCCCACAACGTCGCACACCCTTCCTAAACCCACACGAGTCGGCCCGAAGAAACACTTGATCGCTCCAACGGTGCGTTTGGAAACCAAAGACGTCCGCACACGAAACGGGACGGAATGGAGCAGAGTGATGGATGGATGGATGGATGGATGGAGAAACGACTGCCTTGTTGGATCATCTCCACGCTCCTGGGACGTTCCTCGCGCGTGACCGTGGCCTTCCTGCACCGGGACCAAAGCGAACGCACACTCAGGAAGCG
The DNA here is from genome assembly GCA_028128575.1 of Paedocypris carbunculus. Taxonomy (NCBI): domain Eukaryota; kingdom Metazoa; phylum Chordata; class Actinopteri; order Cypriniformes; genus Paedocypris; species Paedocypris carbunculus. The sequence continues at coordinate 110,250 of SOMO01000329.1, forward strand.
CAGGATCTTCCGTGCACAGCGTTCGCTCTGCTTGTCGTTCCTATTTTAATCGCCTGGTTTTAACCGAACGTGCCAGACTACTCCACCAAACACTGGAGTTGTGTAAAGAGAACTCGCCTCCCCCATCATTCCTCGTGGTTTGGTGCGAGCGTGGAAACGTGTATGTTATTAGTGCCTGTGCCACGCTGAGCTTAATGCACATCATCATCATCTTCATCATCATCATCGTCATCGTCCATGCTACTGAGAGCACGCCTGTGTTTAGCACTGCCTCTCTTCTCCAGGAGAGACTGAAGGCGTGTGTGTGTGTGTGTGTGTGTGTGTGTGTGTGTGTGTGTGTGTGTGTGAGATGATTGGTCGGATCCTGCTTGACTAGAAAGTCTGTCAGTAAAGAACACTTTATCAGGAGAGGGAACGTGCCACCGATTTAATGATGTGAACGCCCTTGTGCAATATGGAAATGCAAACGTGTGTGTGTGTGTGTGTGTGTGTGTGTGTGTGTGTGTGTGTGTGTGTGTGTGCGCGCGCCATGTTACACTGCTGAGGTGAGATTGATGCTGATGTAATTGCTGAAAAGTCTAATACACAGTCTTGCCTGTTTCATAGGAATATTAATAAAGTCTTCATTAAACGTCCGCTCATGTCCTCAATTGATTGATAGATAGATAGACAGACAGACAGATAGATAGATAGACAGGTATATAGACATGGCTAGTAAGATATATAGACATAGATAGACAGACCGATATATATATAGACAGAGATATATAGACATAGCTAGATAGATATATAGATATATACAGACCGATATATAGACATATACAGATCGATATATAGACATAAATAAACAGACAGGTATATAGACATATACAGACCGATATATAGACATAGATAAACAGACAGGTATATAGACATAGACAGACAGATATATAGACATAGATAGACAGACAGATATATAGACATAGATAGACAGACAGATATATAGACATAGATAGACAGACAGATATATAGACATAGATAGATAGATAGATAGATAGATAGATAGATAGATAGATAGATAGATAGATAGATAGATAGACAGATAGACAGACAGACAGACAGACGGACAGATAAATAGATTAAACCTTTATTGATCTCCAAAGGGAGAAATTCAGGATCGATAATGGTCATCACCACTATCAGAGGGTATTTATAATAACCATCAGAGGGAAATGACTGTTTAAATGACACATCCTCTCAAAGCAAACAATACAGATACTCGTGCTCGTCTTTGGAATCTGAACTTTGTGAGCGTGATATTCGCAGACATGCTGAAGGAGAAGCCCGTGTGAGACGCCTGGTCCTGGTTGAATAATCGGCGGCGTTTACGGACTTTTATATAACGGTTGATTATTACAAACACCGTTTCTAAGCGAATCTTCTCTTTTTCGGGGGTCGTAACATCGGCGTGGAAACCCACGTGCGGCGCCTTGAAGATTTATATAAAGTGATTGACGGGCGCGTCCACCAATGAGCGCCAACTGACGTCACCGCCCGTGGTCCTCGAAGGAAGCCCCGGCACGGGAGCCAATGGGAAGCGCGGTGGGAGGAGTCAGCAATGAGGTCAGAGCGTGAGTCGCGCGCTCAGCTGTGACCGGGACCGGTGTAGTGGATCTGACGGGAATAACTGCGTCTGTGCGCGGGGCCGAAACAAGCCGCCGGCCGGACAGCTTCATTAAACACCCGGGAGCAGAGGAGGATTCACCGCGCTCCTGCAGGTTCGCGAGCTTTGTCGTCTTTTTAACCGAGGAAATTCGAAAGAAAATAGGTTGCATAACGTAAAGCCCACCGCGCATGCGCAGAAACGGCGGAACAGTTTCCCTGTCGGATAAATCAGTGTTTTTTAAAGATTTGACTTCGGTGGCGTGTGTGTCGTCGGGACAGTGTGTTTGTGTGTCATCCCCGGTGCCCGTGTGTCTCGTGTGAGCGCCGTTAAACGCTTAATTCGGGCGGAAACACGACTTTTACATAACTGTGTCAGTGTACCGTGCAGTGCATTGCGGGTCAACGTGTGCGCGTGCACGAGCGCGTCTATTTGTTTTTTTTTCTTTTTGATTTGGTTTGGAATGTTCTTTATATAATCCGTACTTTGTGTATTTCATTGCAAGGGTGTTGGTTTTGAAAGTTGTAAACGTTTTGTAAAATTATTTTTAACAAAAAAAAAAAAAAACGTGTGTGTGTGTGCGTGCGCGTGTGTGTGTGTGTGTGTGTGTGAGGGAGTCTACATTTCACAACACGTTTATCGCCATTCTTTCCATTTAAATCCACATTCCGTCTTTATTTGCAGGTTTAACTATCCAAATCTTTAAAATCAAAATGTCAAATTCAAGATCTAAATTATATTTCTCGTGTCACTTTTTTTTAGTTTGTTTGCTCGTGTAAATATTCCGTAAAGCTGCTCTTTTGTCGTGCTGGTCAGCTGATGATTGTGGGATTATGGGATGTCGTCCAATCCTTTAATGATTCTTCAAATCTCAACCCGTCAATCATCATCAATCAGAAAACGACATCTGAGGCGCCAGATAAATTAAATGCTCCTCCTTCTTCTTCTTCTTCTTCTTCTTCTTTTTCTTCTAATAATAGTAATAATAATAATAATAATGACTACTACTACTACCGTTGATGTGTGATTGACAGCCACTATGACCAATCAGTGATGAGCACTGCTGTTACTCTACCTGTTCAAAATAATTCCAGAATAAGAGAAAATATCCGCTAGAATAATTGAATCAAGCACACATCATTTGTTGCATTACTAACAAGTTAACAACACTGGATGAAATGAGAATCAAATGAAAATGTATTTTAAAGAATCTTTCTTTTTACTTTTTAAAGTAAAGATCACAGTTCTGGATATTTTTGCATTTAAAAAAATGTAACCCTGAAAATCCGGTTGTCAAACGGCAGTACAGTATAATAACACATCTTACTCTTTGCTTTAAATTCAAATAAACGGAATGAAAAACAATGTAAAAGTAATGTTGTAAAGGAAAAGAAAATCACCATTAAACGTAATAAAAACAAACATACCAAGGTACAGTATCATGTACAGTAGAGGACGAAATGAATCGAGATTAACGATGAAAAAAAACCACGCAATAAAAGCCAGATCTCCTCATTCTGAAGCGGTTTCTGTTCTTAGGTTCTCCAGCTGTGTCATGTGATGCGATCAGAAGCCCGCCCTTCACGTCAGCGAGCCGTCCTTCAGCCTTCGCCGAGCCAGAGCACTTCCTGTCTGAGGAGGAGGAGGAGCCAGAGCCCCCGCGCGGCCCCATGGCTCACCTGCACCGCATGGGCGGAGCTTCGGAGGGGAGTGACAGCAGCCACGAGCCGCCCACTTCCCCCCCGCCCGAAACCCACATGCACGAGGACATGGAGACGGGTGGAAGCGGCACCGAGTCCCACGGCAACGAGTCTCACGGCAACGAGTCGCTGGGAAGCTCCAGCGGGAACGGAAAAGACTCGGCCATCACGGCGTCCAGCGCCAGCAACAAGAGGTGAGAGCCTGAGCTCCTGAGCTCCTGAGACGCTGGTGTGAGCTTCACGCGTCTCCTCCTCTAACCAGCAGCTCCAACTCGCCTCCCAGCAGCAACAACGCCTTCAGCCTGGTCAGCTCCGAGCAGGACCACCCGTCCACCAGCGGATGCAGGTAACACACACACACACTCACACACACACACACACACTCACTCACACTCACACGCTCACACACACACACACACGCTCACACACACACTCGCTCACTCACTCACTCACACACACACACACACACACACACACACACGCACACACACGCTCTCACACACACACTCACTCACACACTCACTCACTCACTCACTCACACACACACACACACTCACACACACACACACACACGCTCACACACGCTCACACACACACACACACTCACTCACGCTCACACACACACACACACACTCACTCACGCTCACACACACACACACTCACGCTCACACTCACACACACACACACACACACACACACGCTCACACACACACACACACACGCTCACACACACACTCACACACACCAGGCCTCACGTCATAAACGTTTAACTCCTTGATCTTTTGTTGTTTTTGTTATGTGCAAGACACGTCAGTTTTTATTGTTATTCACTTTATTTATTTGAATTATACTGAAAATGTCCAGTACATTTTTATTTTGTTTTTATTGTTTTTCTATTCGATTTGTGTTCCTTTGTCTTGAGAGCAACTTTGACCGGAAAAGCAATTTTTTTGGGTGAAAGTTTTTTTTTTAACTAAACAAAAACACATTTTTTTTAAAACAAAAAAAAAAGGTTTTTTTAACTAAACAAAAACAAATTTTTTTTTTCATAAATAACATTAAATGAAGTGTATTGCACACGGGTCATGATGCTCATGAGTCGCTGTGGCTTCAAACTCTGAATTTCTTATGGAAATTGCATTAAATCGAGTCGTAACTTACGCTTCTAAATGTGTGTGTGTGTGTGTGTGTGTGTGTTTGGCTGGTGCAGTAGTGAACAGTCGGCCAAGGCCAAGACTCAGAAGGAGGTTTCCAAGACGCTGAAGGAGCTGAAGTATCACCTGCCTCCCGACACGCGCAGTATGGGCCGCTCCAGCACGCTCCACGCCCTGCGCCACGCCCTGCGCTGCGTCAAACAGGTCAAAGGTCAGAGCCACGCCCGTCTGCCGTGACTGTGTGTGTGTGTGTGTGAGCTTGTGCTTCTCTCTGTGTGCAGCTAACGAAGAGTATTACCAGATGCTCATGATAAACGACAGTCAGCCGTCGGGTCTTGACGTGTCGTCCTACACCATCGAAGAAATCAACAGTATTACCTCCGAATACACTCTGAAAAACCCAGTGAGTGTGTGTGTGTGTGTGTGAAGAACACGTCACCGGACACGCATTACAGCGGAACGCGTCTTCATTAGTGTTTTTGACCCGACAGCACGTCGAGGAAGCGCCGCCTGCTGTAAAGAGCCTCCGTTTGCAGCAAATTGAGAAAATTAAAATTTCTCGCCAGAAATTCTTTTAACCCTCGTATTATGTTCAGGGTCACATTGATCTGCTGTCACAGTTTTAAAACTATTTAGAAAAATACTTAAAAGTATTTGTATTTTTAAAAGTAGTACTAATCTAATATTCTAATATTTTGTAGTATTTTTAAAAGGTTATTAAAAGTACTTCTGCTTTTCTTATTTGGTGTAACCATCATATAAAATATATACTGATTCAGTTCAGGTATATGTAACACCACGCAACGTTTGATACTGTGTGTGTGTGTGTGTGTGTGTGTGTGTGAGTAAGTGAGTGTGAGACAGTGGTGTATTATGTCTCATTGTGGCAAAGAAACACATTTTTGTTTTTTTTTTGTTTTGTTTTTTTTGCCGTGACTCTTTTTATCTTCCATTTTTGTCTGAAGAACAAACTTTCTATTTAAAAAAAAAATTACACTAATTAAGACCAGCAGAAGTATTTTTTTTTTTTTTTTTTTCATTTTTAGACTTTTGACACGGGTCAATTTGAACAGGAGGGTTAACGCACAGGTAAAAAGGAGTAAAAGAAAACCGCGTCGATTTAATATTTTCAATTTGTCAAAACTACAAAATACATTTATTTTTATTGAATAGTATTGATAGCGTATAGATTACACATAAATTCAGCAACTGTATTATACACGGTATCTAAACTAGTGTGTCATTCTATCAGCCGAAACGGATTTTCACAATTATCGCGATAACATCTCAACTGTACAGCTGCGTCGCGTCAGAAGAGTGTGAGTTCACGTTTATATACAGTATATAGCGCTTTTCTTAGTTCACGAGCAACGCATAGTCTCTATATGGGACTAGGGAAGAAAAAGACCTTCTTTAGGACTTTAAAGAAGAAAAATGTCCATTGTTTATCTGTTTAAATATTAGGGAAATAAAAAAGTCGGTTAAAAAAAGACGCTAGGAGTGTGTGATCGTCTGACGAGTGTGTGTGTGTGTGTGTGTGTGCAGGACATTTTTGCGGTGGCCGTGTCTCTGATCACGGGGAAGATTGTCTACATCTCGGACCAGGCCGCCGGGATCCTGCACTGCCGGAAGGAGGAATTCAAAGACAGGAAGTTTGTGGAGTTCCTGACGCCGCGTGACGTCAGCGTGTTCTACAGCTTCACCACGCCGTACCGACTCCCGTCCTGGAGCGTCTGCACTGGCACCGGTGCGCTTTGTTTCATACCTTCATACGATTTCTATATTATATTTTGTTATTTGTTCTTCCTAAGAATTTCGCTTTTTTCTTTTATTTTTTATCCTTGAAATCAATTTTCCTTTGTGGTTTATTTATTGATTTATATTAGTATTTACTTTTTAATAATTTTTTTTTTGATACTTTTTAAAATAATTTCTATATCCAGTTTTAGGAATGTTATTTTTTTTAATATGATGAACGATGATTATTATTAGTGTTGTTGATTTCCTCTG
>SOMO01000329.1:122372-127372 GCA_028128575.1 Paedocypris carbunculus
GAGTGAGTGAGTGAGTGAGTGAGTGAGTGAGTGAGTGAGTGAGTGAGTGAGAGAGAGAGTGTGTGTGTGTGTGTGTGTGTGTGTGAGTGAGTGAGAGTGTGAGTGTGTGTGACTTTAGTGTGAGTGTGTGTGAGTGTATGTGTGTGTGACTGTAGTGAGTGTGTGTGTGTGTGTGACTGTAGTGAGTGTGTGTGTGACTGTAGTGTGTGTGTGACTGAGTGTGTGTGAGTGAGTGAGTGAGTGTGTGTGAGTGAGTGAGTATGTGTGTGACTGAGTGTGTGTGACTGAGTGTGTGTGTGTGACTGTAGTGTGTGTGTGTGACTGTAGTGAGTGTGTGTGTGTGTGTGTGACAGCAGTGTGATGACTCTCTGATCAGCAGGAGTGAAGGGTCAGGGCGGAGGAGCGGCGTCAGTGGAGAAGACGTACTCGTACCAGCAGATCAGCTGTCTGGACAGCGTCATCAGGTCAGAATCTGCGCTAGGCCACGCCCACACACACACACACACGCACGTCTTCACGCCCGCGCCTCGTCCGCAGGTATCTGGAGAGCTGTAGCGTGCCCAACATGGCGAAGAGGAAGTACCAGTTCTCCTCCAACACCACCTCCTCCAACTCCGACGAGGACAGGAAGGACGCGCATGCTGAGGGTAGGCGCAGACACGCCCCCTGCCCCCGATTGGCTCCTGACGTGCGGTGTCTCAGGGAAGTGCGGCGTGAAGGCCTTGTCTCCGCTGGAGCTGCTCAGTAAAGCCGACAGCGTGGTGTCCCAGTGTTCCTACAGCAGCACCATCGTGCACGTCGGAGACAAGAAAACCGGTACGGAAGTGTCATAATCGGTCCGGAACCGCTCTGAGACGGTCCAAACTGGGAAACGCGCCCTGCAAACGCCCAGAACTTCGACTTGATTAGCTTTAGCAACTGTTAGCAAGACTACCTGTCCTCAAAGGGCCGGATGTCACTTATAAACAGTGCTGTCAAAAGTAGCCACATTCGTTACTTGATTAGAAGTATAAATACTCCATCACTCCAACATTAAAAAGTACTTTTTTTGAAAGTAAAAGTATCGGCTTAATATTTTTACTCAAAGTAAAAGTACTTTTACTAGTACTGGAAAAGTACTTTTACGTGTATAAAAGTAAAAGTAATGCAAGAAAAAAAAATGCCATTAAATGACTATTGTTATAATTAAATGTTGTATATAAATACACTGAGAACCAACGCAGTTTATCACAATGCAAACACATAAAAAAACCATATCCGCACTACTCAGCATTACCGTGTGTTTCAGAGTGGAAAACGTGATGTATTGTAACGGTGTAAAGTCACACTTCAGAAGCTTGTCAACAATAACTTTTATTAGACTGATACAAAATATAGCTTAATGTAACAAAAATAATAAAATAATGTAACAAAATATTTTAAGCACAGAACATTCACAGAATCACCAAAAATCCTTGTTCAGCCGTAAAAGCAGCTGGTTCGGCTTTCAAAAACTCTTTTTTTGACATCATCATTATATTGATTATATCATTATTATTATTGACATCATCATTATATTGATCTAGTAATGTACTAAAGGTACCAATTGCTAGCAGTAGGCTATGATTTATTTCGCAAACTTGTGTGGAGATCGCAAATGTACAGCTGGATGATAAAACACGCACTAAACCTAGTCACACACTAGTGCGGAACAGGCCAAATTACCAGCTGTCCGCCAAATAACTTTAAAGCTGAACTTATCCAACATGCCAACAGCTGTATCTGATGTTCTTAAATGATAAGTCTGCTCATACGTGTAAAGTGTAAACCAAACTTAGGTGAGCTGAGCAGAGCTTGCACCGCATGCGAAACCAGTTGTTTTTGCGACCAACCATTTCGAAAAACTCTTCAAGATACGGTCGTGGTTTTAACGTTGTAAAATAAATGATTCCTCCTGACTGGTGCTGGGTAGAGCGGTTTCATCTTCCCTGTCACTAGCCATTTTTTGCGCCGCCACTCGCTGATGCGCAGTTGCGATGGACAAACCAATAGGGTGTGAGAATGATACGCGCTTATACGTCTCATCCAATCACAATTAAGTTTACTGTAACACAGGTGGCGCGTCGTCAAATGAAAACACAGAAATCATTGAAGTGAAATAGGAGTAACGCAGCAATTTTTAAAAATCTAACAAAGTAGAAAGTACCGATAGTAGCGTAAAAATCTAAGGAGTAGAAGTAGAAAGTAGGCGAAAAAATAATTACTCTAATAAAGTATAAATAAGCCAAAATTCTACTATAGTAAAGTAACGAAGTAGTTCTACTTTGTTACTTGACACCACTGCTTATAAATGTAACTAAAGGTAATGTAAAATAAATATAACTGCGTTTTTTATTATAACCTGTTCGAGTGACAAGAAAAATTACGTTTGCTTGTTGCACATCCTGAACATAAATCCTTTAAAATGTTGCCGGCTTATGAAAACACACATGACTCCATTAATGAAGGATCAAACCGTCCGAGTGAATCAAAAAATAACATGAAAAAACTGTCGCGGCCACCGTGGTCGAAAGGCTTTGTGGGAAGTGTAGTTTTTGGTCAGCACGCGCTCCTAATTTAGTCTTTGGTGTTCATTTTCCGACACTCCAAACTTTAAAGCTCTGGCGGGCCACATCTGGCCCCCGGGCCTTGAGTTTGACACATGTGCTTTGATGTTAATATATGCAAATTAGAGGGAAAGGGGCGGAGTCAGACCAAGCTCAATTCCTTGTTGTCACTTGCTACTTGGCCAATAAAGTCGATTCTGATTCTGAGGCAAATAAACATGATTGGACATTACAACAATTGGACACTAGGTGGCGCGTTTTCAACTTGATTAAGTATCTCCAACTTTCTTTAATCCAATCGGTTTTTGGGCTAATTTGTGTAAATATAACAGTTTGCCATTTCTCACCTGCTCAAAACGTGAGATTTCCTATAGGGTGTATTTTCCTGTAATCATCAAAAAAAAGCTTTCAAGCTGTGAATCTAATTTTAAGTGCCGTTTTATCAACGCTATAACAGGAAGAAACATGAACGTCCTTAGAAAATGAATGAACTGTATTTCCAATCAATACTTTTGAGATTTGAGAAGGGGGAAAAAAACGAAGAAAAGCGCTTTATTTTTTATTTTTTTTTTTTAAATAAACTTGAACTTGTTGAGATTTAAAAAAAAAACTCAAACCAAATCTGACAGCAGATGGCGCTGTTCATGTCAATAGGAGTCTTCTGTGTACTGACCTTTGTTCTCCACTGGGTGGCAGTATTGTGCCGTGATTTAAGGCTCGTACCCGCGTCTCAGCCGAAGAACCGGGACTGTAAGCAGTGTGTTTGCCGTACAGAGACCATCGAGGACCAGGCGGAGAGTCCGGCCGCGCCCGTCACTTTCCCCTCCAGCGCCGAGCAGGAAGTGTACAGGAAGTTGTGCCTGACCAAGCAGGTGCTGGCGGCGCACACGCAGAAGGAGGAGCAGGCCTTTCTCAGCCGCTGCCGAGAGCTGAGGAGAACGCAGAGCAAACACTCCCGCGCTCCAGCCGCCCTGCACACAGCCCGCACACACTACACTGACGGTGAGACACACACTCACACACACTGAGAGGGAGAGTGAGACGTGACTGAGACAAAGTGAGACATGAGTGAGTGATAGAGTGATAGACAAACTCCCAGTGAGATGGCATGATAGACAGACTCAAGAGTAAGAGAGAGAGAGACGTAGTGAAAGGCAGACTCTGTCTCAGTCACGTCTCACTCTTTCATGCTCGGAGTCCATCTCTTGTTGTCTTTCTTACTTGGAGTCTATCACTCCATCTCTCACTCTCTCACTTTCACTAACTCACGTCTCACTCTCTTTCTTAGAGTCTGCCTATAAGAATTTCTCACTCGACTCTCACTTCATCTCACGTCTCACACTCTCTCTCTCTCGCTATCACTCCATCTCTCACTCTCTCTCATTTTTACTCACTTCTCACTCTCACTCTCTCAGAGTCTGTCTATCACTCACACAAGTCTAACTCCATCCCCCTTTCACCATTTCACATCTCACTGGGAGTCTGTCTATCGCTCTGTCTCTCACTCTAGTCTCTCTCTCTTACTCAGAGTCTGTCTATCACTCCATCTCTCACTAGGGTCTCACTCTGTCTCACTTTGTCTCAGTCACATCTCACTCTCTCTTGCTCAAAGTGAGACAGAGTGAGACTCTAGTGAGAGATGGAGTGATAAACAGACTCCAAGTGAGACAATGAGACGTCAGTGAAAAGGAGACCCACGTGAATGACAGTGAGAGACGGAGTGATGGACAGACCTCAGAGTGAGACAGAGTGAGAATGAGTGAGACTTTGAGTGAGAAAGAGTGAGACTTTGAGTGAGAAAGATTGAGACTTTGAGTGAGAAAGAGTGAGACGTTGAGTGAGTCTTTGAGTGAGAAAGAGTGAGACGTTGAGTGAGAGAGTGAGACTTTGAGTGAGACTTTGAGTGAGAAAGAGTGAGACTTTGAGTGAGAAAGAGTGAGACTTTGAGTTTCACAAAGATTTGCCACACAACTCAACATTTCCCATAAACCGACTAACAGTGACTCACACACGCGCGTGTTTGTCTCCAGCTGGTGGACTGAAAGAGGCGTCTGACCCCAAGACGTCCGGCAAAAAGTGCTGGCGCTCCAGGAAGTGCAAGAAGCCGCGCAGGAAGTACCGGGACCCGTCCCAGCACAGACTGCCCCCCCTGCAGGGCCTCAACCAGACGTCCTGGTCGCCCTCCGAGACCTCCCAGTCCGCCCCGCCCCTGCCGCCCGGGCCCGCCTCCTCCGCCCCGCCCTACCCCGCCCCTCTGGTCACGCCCGTGGTGGCGTTCGTGCTGCCGGGGTTCGTGATGCCGCAGGTGGGCGGAGCCGCGGTGTTTCCCGGGCAACCGGCCTTCGGCATCGCGCAGCCCTTCCTCTACCCGCCGACCTCTGACCCCAAGCCGGCCGCGCCCGAGGAGAGTCCGTC
>SOMO01000329.1:129872-135412 GCA_028128575.1 Paedocypris carbunculus
CTCGCGGTCCAGAAAACACATCAACTTCTTTCCCGTTCTGCCCGCGCTGCTCTCCCTCAGACACACAGGACCCCCCGCGGTGCTGCCACGCCCATGCCTGTGCAATATTCTTATGCAGCTCTTATTTGCCTTACCAAAAATCGACATTAATTAAAATAATAACCTAAGGATGAACATATAAAAGCAATAACACGAACAAATACAAAATACAATTGAAACGGGCATTTCTCTAAACTTAAATTATTTTAACAGGGACCCCACAGCAACCTGCCATGAATAGAACCAAGAGAGCCGCGCGCTGTCTTCAGGTGCGGCTCATTAAGATCAGCAGCTCACGGTCATTGAGTTCAGGTGTCGTCACTTGGGCGCAAAGTGTTTGAGTGACACTGACCTACTTTTCCCCTTTTCAACTGCAAATAACTTGCTCTGTTCAAAAAGCCGAAGCTCTAGATCAGGCATGTCCAAAGTCCGGCCCGGGGGCCAAATGCGGCCCTTAATCAAATTTTGACCGGCCCGTGACTTGTCCCTCCAGGATTGCGCAATCTCGCCATTTTTTTTTTTCAATGTTCCATTATGAAGGTTTGTATTGCTTTATTTATGAACACGTTTTAAAAAGCAGTTAAAACGCTAAATCACTTTATTTGCATTTTAGTATCTGTTTTTTCTTTCTTTTTTTTAATGCATTTTTAAATAGAAATAAACACTATTTAATAGTTAAATACTAAATTATATACAAAAATGTGTGTATCCTAAAATGCGTAATTTTTTTTCCCCGAGCCCGGTCCCGCCCCTTTGTCAGATGTTAGAACCCAATGTGGCCCGCGAATCAAAAAGTTTAGACACCCCTGATCTAGATTCATCCAGATTAGATAAACAGACACTGTATTCACTTACACTTATTTTTAAACGCTTTGTGTAGACATACGTTTCATGTAACATTGTTACAGTTTTCAGCTGACAAAGAGAAGGCGAAACACACTTCACAGATTAGTTTTGTTATTATTATTATTATTTTTGCAAAAAACACAACATCCTGTTTTTAAAACTTCAAACTTCAGACTTTCAAATGATGGTTTTATCTTGAGTGAAGAGCGACTCGACCTCGGAGGGTTAAAAAACACAGACAAAACATCGCAAGTTGAACAAAAATGATACTAAATTATTTCACAGTATTTAATCGAGTGTTTATTTAGTGTTGAGTTTACGTACATTTACATCTCGATATCCAGTATTACAAGCTTCAGTCGTTTAATCGCGATTAATCATCAGGGAAGTGCGATTAACTAGTTAAAAAAAATGAATCGTCTGACAGCACTAAAACAAAACACATTAACACAATCATAAACATTAACACACACACACACACACACACACACCTAATGTTGCAGAAGTCTTCTACGTAACCAGTGCTAATCTGTGTGTGTGTGTGTGTGTGTGTGTGTGTGTGTGTGTGTGTGTGTGTGTGTGTGTGCAGGAGTGCATGTACTGTGAGGACTACGTCTCCGCTCAGCCTGACGATGATGATGATGATGATGATGAAGAGCGCGCCCCTGCCAGGACATTCCAGTGACAGTGGGTGTGGCCAGCGTCTGATTGGACGAGAGTTACACGTGTAGCAGCGTTTGTTTGTCTGTCTCCACGGATTCGCTCACACACAACGGAGCCGCGGTTTACAGACCCAAGCACCAATCGGAGCGGACGTGTGTGATGTCACTTCCTCTTTCATCCTAGTAGAGAAGATGTTTCGTATGTTTTTACAATGAAGCAAAAAATGTTTTGCTGTCTGTCGCCATGACGACCGACTGAGCGGATCCGATCACTGTGACTGGGGGACCAATCAGCTTCACCCGGCGGCTCCGCCCATCTAGACTCGTTATCTTATTACTGTAAACGGCGGGTCGTCAGTCAGATGATCGATTTAACGAAGCCGGTGGAGGAAGAAGAAAAACTTTTTCGGTAAAAAAAAAAAAACTCTCTTTATATATATATAAATACAGTAATTACGTAGGTACGTTTTTTTATTGTTTGAATGTTGTTCGATTAAAAAGTTCTGTACTTTAGTTTCACCGTTTCGTCCATGATTTAATCCGCTTGAGGTCGCGTGAATACACAAGCTCCTCCTCCAGCTGCGGCGTGAATAATTAATGAGGCTGGATGCGTTTCGCCGCCATCTGTCCGTGGCGGCCATATGCTGCGGTGACCTTTGACCCGCGGAGGTTCTCACGCTCCCTCAGACGTCTCTACCACGGCCTCCACACCAGCTCCGCCCCCGTGATGAGGCTCCGCCCCTCCTCCTCCGCCTCCTCCGGGCCAGCGCCGGGCATCAGCTCCGTGGCGGCGTCCTCGTTCAGCGGCATGCACTCCAGCAGGTGGTTGAGAAGCTCCGCCCCCACGGCGCCGTCCATCCCGGAGCAGGTGGAGACGAAGGTGTGGACCTCGTGCATGCACTGGATGTAGCCCGCGGCGAACCTCTCGCTGGCCTCGCGCTCCAACGCCTCACAGTCTGGAGATGAAGATGATGATGATGATGATGGTGCTGAAGATGAAAATGATGGAGATGATGATGGTGCTGTTGCTGAAGATGATGCTGAAAATGATGGAGATGATGCTGAAGATGATGCTGAAAATGATGGAGATGATGCTGAAGATGGTGATAATGCTGAAAATGATGGAGATGATGCTGAAAATGATGGAGATGATGCTGAAGATAGTGATAATGCTGAAAATGATGGAGATGATGCTGAAGATGGTAATAATGCTGAAAATGATGGAGATGTTGCTGAAGATGGTAATAATGATGGAGATGATGCTGAAGATGATGCTGAAAATGATGGAGATGATGCTGAAGATAGTGATAATGCTGAAAATGATGGAGATGATGCTGAAGATGGTAATAATGCTGAAAATGATGGAGATGATGCTGAAAATGATGGTGATGCTGAAAGTGATGATGCTGAAAATGATGATGGTGCTGATGCTGAAGATGATGATGATGCTGAAAATGATGGAGATGATGCTGAAGATGGTAATAATGCTGAAAATGATGGAGATGATGCTGAAGATAGTGATAATGCTGAAAATGATGGAGATGATGCTGAAAATGATGGAGATGATGCTGAAGATGGTGATAATGCTGAAAATGATGGAGATGATGCTGAAAATGATGGAGATGATGCTGAAGATAGTGATAATGCTGAAAATGATGGAGATGATGCTGAAGATGGTGATAATGCTGAAAATGATGGAGATGATGCTGAAGATGGTGATGATGCTGAGGATGATGGAGATGATGCTGAGGATGATGGAGATGATGCTGATGCTGTAGCTGTCTCACCGTGCGTCCGGCTCTGGAGGAGGTTCTCCACGCGTCTGACCGTCAGCTCCAGCACCTCCGCGTTCTCCATCTTGGCCTGCACCTGTGGAGAGGGAGCGGTCAGTGCGTGTGCAGCTCCTCAGGAGGGCGGGTCTTGACCTCGGGGTCGCCCAGCAGCGCCCGCAGCTCCTGCAGACTCTCGTTGATGCGCGCGCGTCTCTGCTTCTCCACCAGCGGCTTCCGCGTCTGCGCAGACACAAACACACGCGGGGGTCACACGGGTCGAGGTTAAGGACCGCCCACCATCACACCCCCACCCCCGATCCCGCGCGCTCTTACTTTTCTGTCACTTTTGCCGGCGAAACACGCGTCGTCCTCAGCGCCGCTCGAGTCGGGTCTCGCCACGGGAAACATGTCGCTGCTCCGGGTTTGATGAAGGTCTGAGGCTCTGATGAAGGTCTGATGAAGGTCTGACGAGGGTCTGATGAAGGTCTGAGGAGGCTCTGATGAAGGTCTGAGGCTCTGATGAAGGTCTGATGAAGGTCTGAGGCTCTGATGAGGGTCTGATGAAGGTCTGAGGCTCTGATGAAGGTCTGCTCCAGGTCTGAGGCTCTGATGAAGGTCTGAGGCTCTGATGAGGGTCTGAGGAGTATCTGATGGGTTGAGGCTCTGATGAGGGTNTGAGTGAGAAAGAGTGAGACTTTGAATGAGAAAGAGTGAGACTTTAAGTGAGAAAGAGTGAGACGTTGAGTGAGAAAGAATGAGACTATAAGTGAGAAAGATTGAGACTTTGAGTGAGAAAGAGTGAGACTTTGAGTGAGAAAAAGTGTAGACGTTGAGTGAGAAAGAGTGAGACGTTGAGTGAGAAAGAGTGAGACTTTGAGTGAGACTTTGAGTGAGAAAGAGTGAGACGTTGAGTGAGAAAGAGTAAGATGTTGAGTGAGAAAGAGTAAGATGTTGAGTGAGAAAGAGCGAGACGTTAAGTGAGAAAGAGTGAGAAAGAGTGAGACGTTGAGTGAGAAAGAGTGAGACGTTGAGTGAGAAAAAGTGAGACTTTGAGTGAGAAAGAGTGAGACTTTGAGTTTCACAAAGATTTGCCACACAACTCAACATTTCCCATAAACCGACTAACAGTGACTCACACACGCGCGTGTTTGTCTCCAGCTGGTGGACTGAAAGAGGCGTCTGACCCCAAGACGTCCGGCAAAAAGTGCTGGCGCTCCAGGAAGTGCAAGAAGCCGCGCAGGAAGTACCGGGACCCGTCCCAGCACAGACTGCCCCCCCTGCAGGGCCTCAACCAGACGTCCTGGTCGCCCTCCGAGACCTCCCAGTCCGCCCCGCCCCTGCCGCCCGGGCCCGCCTCCTCCGCCCCGCCCTACCCCGCCCCTCTGGTCACGCCCGTGGTGGCGTTCGTGCTGCCGGGGTTCGTGATGCCGCAGGTGGGCGGAGCCGCGGTGTTTCCCGGGCAACCGGCCTTCGGCATCGCGCAGCCCTTCCTCTACCCGCCGACCTCTGACCCCAAGCCGGCCGCGCCCGAGGAGAGTCCGTCCCCGCCCCTGTTTGAGTCGCGCTGCAGCTCCCCGTTACAGCTGGACCTGCTGCAGCTCGAGGACAGGCAGGAGACACACCTCACGGCCCCGCCCTCTGCCACGCCCTCTGCCCCGCCCACCGCCCCGCAGAACACACACACCGGCGCTGATGCCACACTACAGGTGAAGCTCTCAACACACTCTCTCACTCTCTCTCTCTCTCTCTCTGTCTGTCTGTCTCTTTCGTTCTCTTTTTTTTCCCCTGCCTTTCTCCTTTCTTTCTCTCTCTTTCTATGTCTGTCTTGTCTGTTTCTCTCTCTCTTTCTCTCTGTCTGTCTGTCTGTCTCTTTCTCTCTCTCACTCTCTTTCTCTCTCCCTCTCTCTCTCTCTCTCTCTTTCTGTATCTCTCTTTCTCTCTCTCACTGTCTCTCTGTCTGTTTCCATCTGCCTGTTTCTCTCTCTGTACATTTCTCTTTCTCTGTTTGTCTATCTCTTTCTCTCAGTTTTCTCTCTGTCTGTTTGTCTGTCTGTCTGTCTGTCTCTCTCTCTTTCTCTGCCTCTCTCTCTTATCTCTCTCTCTTTCTTTATCTCTCTGTATCTCTCTTTTTCTCTCTGTATCTCTCACTCTCTCTCTCTGTTTCTTTCACTGTCTCTGTCTGTCTATCTATTTCTTCTGTTCTCTCTCTCTCTCTCTCTCT
>SOMO01000329.1:170788-183005 GCA_028128575.1 Paedocypris carbunculus
TGATCTGAAAAACCTACTGGTTGAATAGTGGCGCATCTTATAGTGTTCAACTGTTCTTTAAACACGTAAAACCGGTCCAGTCTGGCCAGAGAAACCAGGTTGTCCTTCACATGCGACCATGTGTACTGACGTGCTTTGGGTCATTTTTTACAGTGCAGAAGAAGATCTCGCGAGGCGTCCTGAGCCCACAGCCAGTCCATGTCTGGAACAGCAAGTGTGTGTGTGTGTGTGTGTGTGTGTGTGTACACGGCATCAACTCTGGAAAAACGATTTTTACGTTTGCCAATTTTTTACGCAATTTACAATTACTTTTTTTACGCAATTTACAATTACACTTTTTACGTTCTTTACATCTTTTTACGCAATTTACAATTATAATTGTAATATATATATAGTGTATATAGTGTATATATATATAGTGTATATATATACACTATATATAGTGATCCCTCGTTTATCGCGCTAGATTTGTTCCAAGCCTGACCGTAATAGGTGAATTTCCACGAAGTGGAGAAACAACATTTACATATTTATTTAACACTTATTCAGACTTTTTAAACACGTTTTTCAAGTAGTATTCTTTATTAAAGTAATGTTAACAATCTCCCCGCCGCATGCGTTGTCCCCGCGGATATATTCATTTTCAAAGGGTGTGAACAGGAGGATTGGGCGGGAGCGCGCGCCCAGACACGGGCGGCGTTTCCCACAGCTGGCGGCGCGGTGGTGGTCGCGGGGAGACGTCCGACATAGCGATTGGCTTCTCCGCGATGAGACGCGTCCGGCGGCGGCCCGTCTCGAGGCACTGCGAGCATCCTCCGCCGAGATACGGTCGGGAAAAAATGAATCCGCAAATATATGTAATAAAGAAAAAAAAAGGCGAAGCAGTGAATCCGCAATAGTCGAACCGCGAAGAAGTTTTTTATGCTCTTTACATCTTTTTACGCAATTTACAATACGTTGTTGACATCTTTTTACGCAATTTACAATTACTTTTTTTTACGCAATTTACAATTACATTTTTTACTTTCTTTACATCTTTTTACGCAACTTACAATTACTTTTTTTAAGCAATTTACATTTTTTACTTTCTTTACATCTTTTTACGCAATTTACAATTACTTTTTTACGCAATTTACAATTACATTTTTTACTTTCTTTACATCTTTTTACGCAATTTACAATTACTTTTTTTTACGCAATTTACAATTTACATTTTTTACTTTCTTTACATCTTTTTACGCAATTTACAATTAATAATAATTATTTGTACATTCTTCTCTGAGTTGCCACCTAACCGTGATAGAGGGGTTATTGTGCTTGTTGTCGGGGGACTTAAGGCCCTTGGTAGGGTCACCCATGGCAAACAGGTCCTAAGTGAGGGGGCCAGACGAAGTGCGACAAATATAACACCAATTCATTAACGTTAATGTGCATCTTCAATGTGTATAACTCATTACTTACATTTGTATTTTGTTTGTTCATTTCCTTTTGTTGCGTTCTTATTCTTAAGTAGTGTTCCCAGTTTCTTTGTAATGTGTGACGCAATGACAATAAAGGCACTCTATTCTATTCTTGTACGTAAAAATGATTTATTAATTACTCAGCCTTTTTTCCAATTTTGGACGCTAAAAAAAACTAAACATTTTAAATACTATAGACCTGCACAATGCTAGATAAATCGAGAATCGCAACTTTTTTTGCTTTGAAAAAAGGCTAACAAATGTTTTTGCCAATCAGAAAAATCGCTTTGACCAATAAGAGCAAGGAGTCAAAAACTCAATTTGCGTAATTATTTTTTAATTATTTAATAAATTTAATAATTTTTTAAATTGCTCTCATTTTAATTGTTCGCCCAATTTTTCACATTTCAAGTCAGGAGCAGATAAACAGAGATACGTACTCATAGCTCCCCCTACTGGAGATACACTCTACTTCACTTAAAAATAATATCTAACTTTACTGGTGTTACGCTCAGCGCTCAGATAGAGAGTGAGCGTGAGCGGGAAAGAAACAGAAGACGGAAATGGGAACGGAATCGTGCACAGTGACGTTTAATACAAACAAGGGAGTACAAGGACAGATACTGACACTGGACACAGATGACGACGATGACGAGGATGAAGATGAGAGGGAAGTAGGAGACGATGAAGAAGGTGAGTGAGTCTGTGCTGGTGCGTCGGGATCAGACGATCGTGGACAATGACAGACAATGACTGAGGAGGAGACTGGTGGTTAAATAGTGTCCGGGGACTATGGGTGATGAGGAACCGGTGTGGCAGATTGGGCTGATGACGATGATGGGCAGCTGGTGAGTGATGGAGCGGCCGGAGATGGTGATGACCCGGATGGAATCGTAACAGTACTCTCCCCTCCCCCAGCGGCTCTTGACGCGTGATTCCGGGTTCGACGGCGGGGGCGGCCGCGAGGCCGAGGTGCGGGTTTCTCAGGGTGGTCAGTATGGAATCTAGTCAACAAGTCGTGATCCGGAACGTCCTGTCGCTTGACCCAGGATCTCTCTTCCGGACCCAAATCTTCCCAATCCACCAAATACTGAATAGTAGACCCTCGGCGCCGTGAGTCCAGGATTTGGTGGATGGTATACGCCACGTCATCGGCCGTGACCGCTGGAGGGGGAGTGGTTTCACCATCATCCGGACCTGGAGGAGACGACACTACAGGTGAGTGATAGGGTTTCAGGTGGGAAACATGAAATGAGGGGTTGATACGGTAGTGCGGTGGTAGCTGAAGCCGGTAAGTGACGCGGTTGATTTGGCGGATGATGCGGAATGGACCGATGTACCGTGGGCTCAGCTTTTTACATGGCAGTCGGAGGCGGATGTTACGGGTGGCCAGCCAGACCTTTTGTCCTGGACGGAATGATGGTGCCGTCCTGCGTCTCCGGTTGGCCTGATGTTGAGCTCTCCGACTGGCCTGCTGGAGGTGACGATGAGCTGAGCCCCATACCCTCTCGCTCGCTTTAAACCAGGTGTCGACAGAAGGGATGGAAGATGGTTCTGATGACAGAGGGAAGAAAGGAGGTTGATAACCTAGCACACACTGGAAGGGAGTGATACCTGTGCTCTCTTGACGAAGGGAGTTTTGGGCATACTCGGCCCAGGGAATGAAACGACACCAGGAGAGTTGGTCCTTGGCACAGTAAGACCGAAGGTAACGGCTTACTTCCTGTATCTTCCTCTCAGACTGGCCATTTGACTGTGGGTGGTAGCCCGAAGTTAGGCTGATGGTAACTCCCAGACGATGGAAGAAGGCCCTCCAGACCCGGGAGATAAACTGCGGACCTCGATCTGAGACTATGTCCTCGGGGATGCCATGGTTTCGAAACACCTGTTGGAACAGTACCTCAGCGGCCGACATCGCTGTTGGAAGACCTTTGAGCGGGATCAGTTTACAGGCTTTCGAGAAGCGATCCACCACGACGAAGACACAGGTGCATCCATCGGATCTGGGGAGATCGGTTACAAAATTGACGGCCACGTGGGACCACGGCCGAATCGGGATTGGCAGGGGCATCAGTTCCCCTTGTGGAAGGGCACGAGGCACGTTGGTCTGAGCACAGGTCTCACATCCCCGCACAAAGGTCTCAATGTCCCGGGTCATGGAGGGCCACCAGTAGCGAGGGCGTATGAGCGAGAGGGTACGCGAGGTGCCAGGGTGCCCGGATCCAAGAGAGTTGTGCGTTGCCTCGACCAGGGGTTGACGGAACTCCATAGGAACATATTGATGGTCCGGTGGGGAGCCAGGTGGGCGTGGTTCAGAGTTAGCTGCATCCCGGATCTGAGAATCCAGGCTCCATTGAATCGGGCTCACCAGAAGACTCTTGGGGAGAACAGTCTCATCAGCCTTGCAGGGAGCATCGATGGGCTCTCCCATTCGAGAGAGGGCATCTGCTTTTCCATTCTGTGAACCTGGACGAAAAGAAACTGTGAAGCGGAAACGAGCAAAGAATATGGCCCACCTGGCTTGCCGAGAGTTGAGACGTTTTGCCTCTTTCAGGTATTGCAAGTTCTTGTGATCCGTGAGGACAGTGAATGGAAACTTCGACCCCTCCAGCCAATGCCTCCATTCTTCCAGGGCTAGCTTAATCGCCAGCAACTCTCTGTCACCCACGTCATACCTTTGCTCTGCAGGACTCAGCTTCTTTGAGAAGAAGGCGCACGGGTGCACTCCTGACCCCTTCTCCCCACGTTGAGAGAGGATAGCACCGACGCCGTGACTGGATGCGTCGACCTCCACTAGAAATGGCCGTTCAGGATCTGGGTGCACGAGGACAGGAGCGGACGTGAAGGCGGTCTTGAGGTGCTGAAAGGCGGTTTCTGCATCGGCATTCCAGTTGAGGTGCCGGGGATGATTTCTAAGGAGGTTAGTGAGGGGAGCGGACACGTGACTGAAGTGTATGATGAAGCGACGATAGAAATTGGCAAACCCTAGAAAACGCTGTAGCTCACGAATAGATGTGGGTTTGGGCCAATCTCGGACGGCTTGCACCTTCTCGCTGTCCATTTGTACCTGGCGCGGGGATATGACGTAGCCCAGGAAACGCGTGGACGTCACGTGGAACTCACACTTCTCCAGTTTCAGGAAGAGGTGGTGTTGTCGAAGCCGCTCGAAGACCGCAGAGACGTGCCGGACGTGGGTGACAGGGTCTGGGGAAAAAATCAGAAAATCGTCCAAATAGATCAGGAGGAACTGGTTGAGAAAATCCCGGAAGATCTCATTCATGAACGACTGGAAGACCGAAGGAGCGTTGGAGAGGCCGAAGGGCATCACTAAATATTCGTAATGGCCCTCCGGTGTGATGAAGGCCGTCTTCCATTCGTCGCCCTTCCTTATACGGATGAGGTTATATGCGTTGCGGAGATCGAGCTTGGTGAAGATGTTGGCACCTCGTAGCTGTTCCAAAGTGGTTGGCACAAGCGGCAGGGGATAGCGAAACTTGCGGGTTCCCTCATTCAGCTGACGGTAGTCAATACACGGCCGCAGTCCTCCGTCCTTCTTGGCCACGAAGAAAAAACTGGAGGCGGCTGGAGAGGTCGAGGGACGAATGAACCCCTGGCCGAGGCTTTCCTGGATGTAGGCCCGCATGGCTGCCTGTTCAGGGAGAGACAGAGGATAAATTTTACCATGCGGGAGTTTGGCACCCGGCAGAAGCTCGACGGCACAGTCGTAGGACCGGTGTGGAGGCAGCCTGGTAGCCGAACGGGGGTTGAACAGATCCCCATACTGAGAGTACTGAGGAGGAAGCCGAGGATCACAGCTGGTAGTCCCCACAGCGCAGATGGAAGGCGTCCGGAGAGCTACTGCGGGACGAGGAGTGAAGGAGTTAATGCACCGGTTCTGACACAGCGGACCCCACTGGAGGACCTCCCCGGTGGCCCAGTTGATGTGAGGTTGGTGAAGCCGGAGCCATGGGATCCCTAAGACTAGCTCTACGGCCGATTCCGGTAGCACCATAAATTGGATCTTCTCCGAGTGGAGGAGACCCACTCGGAGGGTGAGTTTGGGAGATTGAGATTGGATCTGACCATTGAACAGGGGTTTGCCTTGGATGGTGTGGATGTGGTAAGCAGTGTCACTATTACATGCTTTCAAATGTAACCGTTGCAATAATTGAGGGCTAATGAAATTTCCGGCAGAACCGGAGTCCACTAAGGCTTTGACTGAGAACCGGGGAGAAGAAGAAGAGGAAATAGTCACAGGCATCATTAGA
Source organism: Paedocypris carbunculus (assembly GCA_028128575.1). NCBI lineage: Eukaryota > Metazoa > Chordata > Actinopteri > Cypriniformes > Paedocypris > Paedocypris carbunculus. The sequence goes on from SOMO01000329.1 coordinate 176,517, forward strand.
GGCGATGACACTTTAGTATGGTGATGCTGAGCACATACCGGTTTTTGAGGAGGACGCACGGGGCAATCCGGGCGCTGATGTCCAGAACCGGCGCAATACAGGCAGAGTCCCAGCTGGATCCGGCGAGAGCGCTCGGCGGGAGTGAGATGGCAGTTGTCGATCTCCATCCGTTCCACAGTTTCGACTTCAGACACAGCGGGAGGGCGGCGCACGGGATAAGTAGGCTTCTCAAATGCTAACTGCTGGGCTACATGGAGAGACTTCTCAATAAATCCTTCCAGTCCCAGTGCTTCCGAGAATACAACCAGAGCGGCTCGGATCTTTGGGTCCAAACCGCGGCGATAAGCGGCAATGAGCGCGGAGGCAGTCCAATCAGTAGCGTTAGCTAGCGCGCAAAACTCCCGTGCATATTCACTCACCGACCGAGCGCCCTGCTTCAACGTGAGGAGGTGATCTGGGACCGCCAGCGTCGAACTCGTTCCTCCAAAAGCCTGGCGTAAAGCGGCGAAAAACGCCACCGCGTTGGCCACACGCGCAGACTGCGTAGTCCAAAGGGGAGTAGCCCATTGCCGAGCGGTTCCGGTCAGGAGGGAGAACAGAAAGGCGATTTTGGCGGCCTCGTTGACGAATGTGGCTGGATTAGCGAGAAAATATAACTCGCACTGTGCGATAAATCCTTCGCAGTCCTCGGTTCGGCCGTCGAACGCTGGCGGTCGGGCTACCAGGCTGCATCCGGAAGGTGGAGCGGACGGAACAGTGGGGGGCGGTTGATCGGCAGCGGATGTTGACGGAAGCCGCTGATGGATCATGGCCGCGACTTCCGGAAGAATAACGTTCCGGATGGCGGCGATCAACTCGTCCACTGAAGCTGGCGGGTTCGGAGACGGCGCCGCAGCCTCGTCCTGCTCCATTCCACCTTGGTCTGTCATTCTGTAACGCTCAGCGCTCAGATAGAGAGTGAGCGTGAGCGGTAGAGAAACAGAAGACGGGAATGGGTACGGATTCGTGCACAGTGACGTTTAATACAAACAACAATGGAGTACAAGGACAGATACTGACACTGGTAACAGGAGACGGGACGGTGACGACGATGACGAAGATGATGAAGACGAAGAGGAAGGTGAGTCTGTGCTGGAGTGTCGGGATCAGACGATCAGGGACAATGACAGACAGTGACTGAGGAGGAGGCTGGTGGTTAAATAGTGTCCGGGAACTATGGGTGATGAGGAACCGGTGTGGCAGATTGGGCTGATGACGATGATGGGCAGCTGGTGAGTGATGGAGCGGCCGGAGATGGTGATGACCCGGATGGAATCGTAACAACTGGGTTTTTTTATTTATTTATTTATTACTCAAGTAAAAGTTCAAAGCAAAAGTTTGTATCTATTACTCAAAGTTCATAGTAAAATGATTTATCTATTACTCAAGTAAAAGTTAAAAGTAAATTTTGAAATCATCTACTCCAGTACAAGACGAAATACAACATAAAAGTCCGCAAAAACAAAACCCACAATGTAACAAACATAAATTTGCATAAATTATTTTGACAGAATGGAGCCGCGATCGCCGCGACAGTTACACCCATTTTAGCTTCTCTTCACTGGCTCCCTGTGCACTACAGAGTGCATTTTTATATCCTTTTATATGTTTTTAAAACCTTCAACGACCCCGCCCCGCATACCTCAGGGAACTGCTCACTCCCTTCGCTCCAGCCAGGAGCCTCAGGTGAGGTCAGCAAACCAGCTGCTCCTGAAAACACCGATGAGTAAGCGGAAGCTCCGCGGTGACAGGGCCTTCGCTGTGGCTGCTCCGACCTTGTGGAACGCTCTACCGCAGTGCACATCAGGCAGTCCCCATCACTAACATCTTTTAAGACTTATTTAAAAACACATTTTTATTCTCTGGCGTTCAATTCAGCATGAAACACGGCATGTTGGTTTTATTGGATTTTCTCGTTTTTACTACTTTTATGTTTCTTATCTTATATTGTGTTTTAAATAAATAATTGTGGCAATTGTTAAAGAATCTAAATGTGCGCGCCAACTCCAGCGGTGTAGTGTAGTGTCATCATTAATTGACGAGGCTTTGAAGTGACGCGTAGGACGCGGGGACATCTCATTTCGGTTGATTCGATTCCTCCGGCCTCGCATATTGATTTTCCTCTCTTCCTTCTTTCACATCCTGGAGGGGTGGAGCTAACGAGCAAGCAAAGGACGCGAGGATGCACGAATAAAAAATTGAGATGCACCCACAGAGTGACAAGAGAAGTGCGGATTCGAAGTCAGTGTAATTTTTTTGTGTAATCCGGAACACAACGGCCACCAGCGTCAGACCTGCGTCTTAGCCAATGCTTTAACCATCAGGCCACAACTGCTTTAGCCAATCGGCTGCCTACAGTATTTAACTATTCAAATTAAAAGAACGCGTCACTAAAAGGCTATCGAAAGACAGAGAAATTGAGCTCTATTGAGCAGGAATGGGGAAACGGTACAGAGTCAGTCAAACTGTAAACACTGTGACGAACAGGTCAAACCAGCACATATTAAACATAAACGTAAAAAATGACAACTTTTGCATAGGTCGTTTTTACAGTTTAATATTTACCTTGACAAACTTGATACCATTTTAAAAGGAGGCATAAACGCCTGGAGCTCGTCTTCTTGTGCAAAATCACAATTCATTTATATTGTTAAAGTATAGCATTTTTATTTCTATATACAATATCTAAATAAAAGTGAAATGTCTAGTTGTCAAATGTTAAATGTATTACAATTTATTTAAACACTAACTGTCACCTCATCTATTCTTGTTTTTAATTTTCATTATTGCAGTTGGAAGTTTTGATTTGTTTGAATAGAACAAAGGTAACCACTTGTTTTTTTTGTAGTGTACTGTGGGAGTTTTGTTTAATATAGCTTTATATTCATTGCATATATTAATCAGCTAAAGTGAAGATCATATACTCTAACTTTGTTCTTAAAAGTTTGAGTAAAAAGTAAAAATTCTTTGTAATAAAACATTTGATTCATTAGCATCTCAGTCTTGGGCTGAAATTTGAACACGCAAAGGCCCATTTTGGGCCTACAGTACTTACGCAGAATCTACTTGTGCAGAAACCCGGGCAGTCTCTTAAATCAAAAAGTAAAAATGGAAAAATAAAAGTATAATTCTGGGACACAGGAGGACCCAATTGCTGGGAGGTAACTTTTATTGACAAACACTGAAGTCATCAGTCAGGCACAAGAAAAAAAAAACATCCCAGACAAACATACACCCACGTAATAATCGCTCAACAAACAAAAGAAAACACAGACTTGAACCAATCAGACCCAACAAGTCACAAGTGAACGGTAATTAAATGATGAGACCATATTAAAACATTACATCTGGGCAGAACAATTATTCCAGATTCCAGCATAAACATGTGGCAAACAAACACGGATTGAAACGGAATCCTATTAACATGTCTGAAGAAAGCAGGGACTGCAAACCCTGACAACCAATGCTTTAATGGTCATACATGCTTTACTAGTGCATGCATTTCTTGGCATGTAACGAAACAGTGTAAATTAACTGTAAAGAGAATTTAATGTTTGGACAGTCTTAAATTTTGCCCTATAAAATCAATTCATTTTTTTCTCACAAACCCATTGTGTTGGAACAGAACACATTCGATCAATCCATCCGCTTATACGAGACGCAACACAGTCTTCATCTCCTCGAAGACTATTTGGTTCTTCAGGTCCCCAGAAACTGTGAAAACAGATTGACATTAGAACAACAAAGAAACATGTTAGTAATTTGTTCATCATTGTCATGAACCTCTCTGTTTGTGCGCTCACGTTTAAATGAAAACATCTTTCACATTCATATTCAGTGAATTCTCACCTCAATTGAGTGGTCAGTTTGGATCCATCAACCCATTTCCAATCAACTTCTTGTTCTGTGTCAGTCAGACCGATCCAGAGATTATCAGCTTTATTTTTGACAAACTCCTAATGGGATTTTACAGGAGATTTTACATATGGAACAATATTACCAAACTTCCAATTCGTCACTCACATTTTCTTCCCCACTGTTGATAATGACCAGATTTGCGCCTTTTTCTATACAGTAGCTTCGACTGTCATCCCAGGTCTTCGTCTCAGAAGAAAAGAAGTATAGACTGCCTTCATGGTAAATCCATCCTGCAGTGAACACAAACATATCAGATAGTGTCTGTTCTGCAACAAATAAATAGTAAAGGATTATATTACCTGGATTCAAGAGTTTCCATGCAGCTTTCTCTTGATTTAATTCTTCATTTAGATGGATCAGGTTGCTGATGTTGGTCAGTAGCTTCTCTTTCTGCTCAGTGATGGTACTGATGTTGGTCAGTAGCTGGTTTTTCTGGTCAGTAATGGTGTTGATGTCATTCTGAAGCTTCTCTTTCTGGTCAGTTATGGTACTAATGGTGGTGAGTAGCTGGTTTTTCTGGTCAGTGATGGAGCTGATGTCGTTCTGACAAACAGTCGGCCCTAGAAGAAGAATAAGAACGAGAAAAAGAGAAAAAAAAAAAAAAAGTCAATGGAAGCACGAGGTAAGACCAATTTTTTTTGTCTAGTAGATTTGCAGAGGTGTTAAAGAATAAATTGTAAAAACAATGGGACTTTAGAATTATGTATTTGGATCGATAACTTTTCGTTGCATTCGTCTTTGGAGATTGATAAAGAACAAAAAGTAGTTGGATAATTTTGGTCAGTGAGGGGAGATCAGACCATACGGAGGTTGGAGATGAAGTCGTTTTGGATGTTTTTAGGCCTTCTAAGCACAAGACTGCTGCATTTAGATTGTAAGACCCGATAAGAGAGTAGTGCAAGAAATGGTGTTTCTCTCAAAAATAGTTTAAATACAAGATCCAATGAACTTTTTGTTGAGAGGTAATGAGTTCCCTTTGTTTCACAAGAATTTTGTTTTAGCAAAAAACAGTTTTAATACAAAAGCTGGTACATTTTGTATTTCGAGAAGGATTATTGTGAAAAGACAGTAAAACAGCCAGATGAGCTATTTGATTGTTGAAGGCTATGAGTCTCCAGTAGGACAGGCGAGTGGAGAGAAAGTGGCATAAAACAAGCTCATAACTATTCATTATGTCCCAGTGAGAAATACAGGGAACAACATTGAAATGTTCCTGTTGTTGTGGTCATTTAGCATCACTGATCATCATTTGGAAGCAGATGTGCTTCTTTCAGGTTTTAACGTAGTTGAACAAGGTTATACATTTTTGGATTTTGCATTTGCAGGACTGAGGAACAGATGAAAAATTATAATTAGATTTGGATTAATAAAATCAATAACTAAATTAAACAGTTTTACTCCACAGATGTATAACCCCAAATCAGAAAAGGTTGGGACAGTATGGAAAGCGCAAATAACAAAAGAAAGTAGCAATTTTTAAATGAACTTGATGTGAATAATGTTGTTTGGATTGTTTGTTATATGAGAAAAGGGGCTTGAGAGACTATTTTTTCGGCTTTTCGGTTAATGTCTCCAGGCCTGGAGATTTCATTCTGTCTGCAGATCAGAACCTTTAATAAACTTCTAGGCGTTGACTTCATTACGACTCTGTCATTAGTTTGTTTTAAACATTTTCCACTACAGCAGCAGTTCTGGGGTTTCGTTCTTCTAGGACTGGCGCTGTTGCACTATTTTGTTCCGGTGACCAAACCTGATTAAACTGTAAAGTCACGTTTGCTCAGAGTCCTACTGGTGTTTAAGGAAACTATGCAACACTCATGAAATGAAATGAGGGAGATTAACAATTGTTCGTCTTGAGCCTCAGAATCCAAAACTTGTTCCACATATTTCAAGGCTCAAGATAATTTGGTCATCAAAAATGCAAAAAATGAAAACATTGNCGGGAGACGGGCAGCGCGGGCAGCGGCGAGGACGAGGAGTTCCGGGAGAGCAACATGATGCACGGTAGCTAGCCCCGCCCCCGACCCCGCCCACACGCCGCTGACATCACTCCTCCGCAGCGGTGAACGGCCTGATGTACGGGAACCTGCCCGGGCTGGAGCTGTGCCGCGGGGAGCAGGTGGTGTGGCACACGCTGGGTCTGGGCACCGAGCTGGACATACACGGCGTCTACTTCCAGGGCAACACCTTTCAGCAGGGCGGGGCCAACGGAGACACCCTCAGCCTCTTCCCNCGACCCCGCCCACACGCCGCTGACATCACTCCTCCGCAGCGGTGAACGGCCTGATGTACGGGAACCTGCCCGGGCTGGAGCTGTGCCGCGGGGAGCAGGTGGTGTGGCACACGCTGGGTCTGGGCACCGAGCTGGACATACACGGCGTCTACTTCCAGGGCAACACCTTTCAGCAGGGCGGGGCCAACGGAGACACCCTCAGCCTCTTCCCTCACACCTCCGTCACCGTCAGCATGACCCCCGACACCAGCGGTACCCACCCTACAACACACACACACACACACACACAGGGGGACAGA
>SOMO01000330.1:62301-73838 GCA_028128575.1 Paedocypris carbunculus
ATTCTAATACAATAAAATCATAGAGGAAAGTGAAATGAGCAAAGCATCTCGGAAAATACGAGAATGAGCCTAGTGTTATTATCAATCTAGAAGAACAATGACTGAACCGCTCACCACCACTCTCCGTGTCATGAAAGTTGGGGTCCAGCCCTTTCTCCAGGAAGCGACAGACCTTCTCTAAGCAGTCCTGCTGAATATACTCCATGAACTTTTTTAAATTCGCCTGGAGCAACAGAGCATTCGGTTACTAATCCATCAATCCAGCAATATCTGGGAACAATCAAATCTGTGCAAAAAGTAACACGTGTGCCATCACAGTTCAATGCAAGTGCAAAGTGTGTGTTCGTGTGGAAACTCATGTAGTGTTTTGCAGTTAACACACCGTTACCTTGGTGTGGAGTTTGGCCAGCTGCTTATCATCTACATGGCTCTGAGTGTAAACGCGCCGCTTGTAACGGAACTGAGGGCAAATAAGCAAACTGACATAAATTTAGTGATGGACGGAGGGCACGATGAAAGCGGGACTGTCCCGAAGCCCGGTGCGTGTACCTCTAGATATGGCACAGGTGTGACGGTAGGGAGCGGATACTCCCTGAGCAGTCTCTCCTCGTCGAGGAACTTTCCGGCACGCCCGTTGAAGGCAGGGAGGTAGAGGCCATAATTCAGCACATCGGTCAAGCTCTGGGTCAGAGTGACCAGGACTCGCTGCTTGCAGACCCACACGGGAGCCTCCAGGTCCAATCGCAGGCATTTCTTGAAACAAAAACACATGGTCATGTGAGTGACTCACATCTCAGTTTGGCCTACAAGCAGACATAGGATGGTGTGTTTCACTACCGTACTCAGTAGTCGACACACTAGTAGTCAAATTTGAAATTAAGTATGTGTGTCAGAAAGAGGCATTCCAGAAAAATCACACTGACATGTTAAGTGTTTCTATGTACTAATATCATAACTAAAGTGCCAGACACTGTCTAAATGATCTACTTCAATGCATATATAATTATTGAGAAGTGCATGGTACGTAATTCTGGAAGTAAAAGGATTTTTATTCTCTGCTCTGCTTTCTTGATCAGTAAAATAAACATTTTCACCAGGAAAAATGTCTGTACAGCACTATATAGATGTACAGATTATATACGTGTAGTGACAATTATACCACTTTATATGATCTAATTGTATATATGCATTTATTTTTTATGCATTTTTAGTTCATTCTAGAACACTTTTATGTGCATACGGTTTTAAAAACAATAAAATATATATTTATATGCAGTACATACAATAATATTGCTTTGTGCGGAATACTTCTAAGGTTTTGAGTTCTAAATCGCCATGACATTGATCAGCAAAATGCTGCTTTAACTAGACCACTGGCTCAGTTTAAATATGAGTCCAATAGTTAAACCCAGTACCATGTAAATTTGCAGGAATATTTGCTGCACTTTTCCATGTCAGTACATATTCTTTATGAATTTATATTAAATAAATATTATGTGCTGCTATAGAAAAATGGCATCTTCTAGAAGCATTGGATGAGTGATGACTTCACTCTTGGCTCTTCTGGCTATCTGGAGCGGCGGGAGGGCTTTTCTCTGGACCACTGTTGGACGGATGGTGTCAACTGGATCATCTGATCTAGTGCCACTGTGTGTCTTGCGTGAGAGGGATGAAGCCGCCCCGGATGCCACTCAGAAGATAGACACTGTCTATCCATCATCCGTACACCATCACAAAAATATGTACCATTAGAATGTCAGAGAAGACTGGCACCAGTGAGGCGGGTTCTCCCTAGGTTTGTTTTACTCCTCTGTCAGAGAGTTTTGTTTTCCTAGCCACTGTTGCATACGTTGCATGGTCACTGGGCATAACTATAGTCAGACTCCCAACACAATGCAACAATGACTTGATCTTACAGCTGCTTCGGGACAGTCTACGACCGGGAACAAAGCTTGAATATTTTAGTTTATCCAAACTGGGAATAGACCCAATTACCTTAGCTGTTTCAAACACTCTACTCAATAAAAAGTACATGACTATACTCCATCCTCTTAATTTATCATTCACTGTTCAGATGTGACTAAGACAAGCATTTGAGACTTTCACATCATTGTGCATGGAAGGCAGCATTAATGCATTTGAAATCCACAAACTCAGGACATCTTCAGGCTGGCATCCAAGCCAGCAGCAACATGTAGACAGCATGCTGTAAGCCCGCCACACACCCCTCTAACTCCCACACAATCCACTCAGCTCTCCACCAATCACTGCCATTCGGTGCTGCAGTGCAGCCATTTCAAAGAAAAGACGGAGCAAGGCTGCAAATCCGTGTGTGTGTGTGTGTGTGATCAGTGACTAACAGTGAGAGAGGGGAGCACTTACCGTTTGCTGTAAATCGGGAATTCCGATGCGGATGACAACTGCGTTCCCATGGAGGTCCTCCATGGGATCAGAGTTGGATTTGCTCCCCGGAGAGGCCCGAATGCTGTCATCTCCATGGGTACCGTTGGTAGGGGCGTGTTGTTGCCGCGGCCGGTCGAGAGCCTCATGTTTGCCGTCGGCAGGTGGACTGATAGGCATGCTCCGGGAGAGTGTGTGAGTGTGTGTGCGTTCTGCTCAACACGCCAGCCTCACAACCCTACGACACAATACACACACATGCGACTCGATTCAACACATAATCATCCCATGTCAAAGCATATTGATCTGTGTGCACAAAATCCATAGACTAAGTTTGAAAGGTATGGATGTTGCAAAGTAAGCATGGAGATGACATTCTACCGCCAGTAGAGATGGAGAAATTATGGGATGGGATAGAGGGAGACAGGCGAAGTCTATTGGTTGTGAATGGTTGCCATGGACACTGTGAAGCAGATTCACTTGTGAATAATGGAAATTGAGGGAACCCTGCATCTCAGGTTACTATGGCAACTCAGGTTTTTGCTTGTACCGCTGCTTTACCGCTTCCTCTTTACATACAGTGTTAGAACATATCTCACAGAAGCTTCACTCTGCTGTTAATGCTTGTTCTCACCGCATTGACCATTTACTGTACCTCCCCGCTTAAAATATGCTTAATCATCGGCGACAATATAGTTGCCACATTACGCTCTTGAAAAGTTATCCTTGGTATTCATTTGAGTATGAGAGACAATTGAGACACGATCGTCTACAGGTTAATGTAATTCTTTAGATTTTACAACATGTTCCAATCTGTTGTCACTTGTTGACTTACAGTTATGTACATTCCACATAATTCTTTGGGAAAACTACTGTAGGATGAGAACTGGCAAAAATCTTTTTGTTTTCTTTTGCAAATGGATTCTGATGAAGAAAGGGGGAATGTGTGGTTTGATACCGTTCTATTATCACAGCTGGACACATGTAACCTTCCACCAACTCACTCAATCCAGCACAATCACAGGCTAGCTGGAGCATTTCATACAGTCTTGACTATTGTCCACGGAGACAGAAGGGAAGTCCTCTATTACGTAACACACATTGTCATAGCGGACAGGAGATGGAAAACCCCTGTAAAATGGTTTGTCTACTGTATTCAGCAACAAAACGCCATTCACACATGAAAATGTATTCACATTAATACTAATAAATGTAAATGTACCATGATCCCATTGTGACTCTGTGAAATGTTTTTTTTGGATTGTATGAATATGTTACCCAGCAGGCACTGCTAAAAACAAACACAGCTTTATGTTCTTGGCCTTGAACAAATGAAGAAATGGAATTCCAAAGATTTCTGCTTTACTTTATTTGCTATGTGTCCTGAGCGACACAGATTTCAATCTGGCAACCTGTCAGAGATAACAAAGTCATTGGTTTTACCTTTGATCTGGTCAGTCCATGTGAAGCTTCCTTTGTTATTGAGAAATAAACATATTTCCAGGACTTTTCCGAAAGTACTTTCAGCGTTCTTGAAGGCCAAACGTCCCAGGACTCTTTCTAAGCCAAGCGACTTCAGGACAGTTGAAGCCTAGCCCTGATGCTGAATAGTTCTCAAGCAGGAAAACCAGCAGGAAAGCGGAAATTACAGCAGGAAGGTTTCCAGAAACATCTCAACCCATCTCAGCCAACCACAAATATTCATAGCCGACCTCCTCCAACCAGACGACTCTATTCTAAAATCTCAGCCAATCAACGTTTGGTCAAACCACTTCAGGTGAGGGTACATTTTAATATTTTGAACGATTTTTATGGAGTTGATAAAAATTGGGATGTGATGATAAGGAAGTGGGAGCAAGGGAGTAATTAAATAATTTTTTAAGCACAGCCTTAAGTATTATATTCATAATGCACAGGGAAAAATGATTACGCTGAAAACTATGCAGCCTTATTGAAGAAACGGAAAACACTCTTAATCCCATTCATTTAAACACAGAACCATCAAAACTCCCACGTATCGACACCAACCACTACCTTCGTTATTACTTGTCCACAGCCTCCAGAATCTTCCACTGGCCTGTTGGTTAAACTAAGCCCTTTTGTCTTTGTACTTGACTTCCTGTGATCTCAGCTCCACTTCCTGCCCTTCTTCCTGGTTGAATCGGCCGAGGCTCCTCAGGATGTTTTTGCAGGAAGTATAGGAAAGACTGCAAGTTTCTGATAACTCTGGTCTTTCCTTGGGCAATACAGAAAAATTGTCGCACATGCTTAAATGTGGAACAGAAATAATACCAACCCTGCGCACACACACACACACACACACACACACACACACACACACACACATACACTTTTATACAGATACAAACATCAAAGGCACAATAAAGCCATCACTAAGTTATTTTGACCAAAACCCACCGACATTGCTTGAGAAAAAAAGATGGCTACTTTGTGTGGAAACATTCGAAACAGATTTTTTTACATGATCAGATCAAGGCAAAAACGCAAGCCTTCTTCTCAGTTACATAAGGCACAACTTGACGACTGGATCTGTGGGTAAGAACTTCATTGAAGTTGTGAGCCTGAAGCTGTTCTCAAAATGGTTCTTACATGGAGATATTCTTTCAGATTTTTGTGTAGGTATGCTCAGCTCTCCGGAACTATTTTGTTTTAAAGCATTTAACGATAGACTCAAAAGATTCATTGGAAACACTAATTAAAATATCAGTAGGAATTGAAGGTGTAAGTGTTAAAGTGATTATTTTTGTCTTAATAGCTAAATGTTTTCCAAATCTTTTTTTTTTAAATACAGCTCTTATATAAATTACAGCATTAAAAAATTCACAAGGTTTTGACTTGCTAAAACGGAAATTATAAAAATATTTCTAGATTCCATGGGACCTCAAAACTTAAAGCAATCTTATCGGTTTTCTCTATTCAGCACCTTTTACATCAGCACGCTCATCTCAGTTTAAATTGTCAAGTTCAACCATCCTGAAATATTAATCTCAAAAGCATAACCAGCAGCGAAAACTTCAGCTTCAAGAAAACTCTACTGGTAAAACATTTACCACAACACACAACAATCGCTCGGACGCTCCTTTCCCATTTGTTTCTTGCTCTGGCTTCCAGCCACCAATGTATGCAGATCAACGGAACTGTGATCAGCCAGAAAATGCTTCTAGCAATAATGCAGAGTGTGTGTGTGTGTGGGCGTCTCACCTCTTTGCCGTCTCTGTTCTGAGTCTCAGTGCATCTCCATATCTCAGTGTGAGAATTCACATGCTAAGAGCTGTCACTGCATCCCAGTACCACTGCACCTCTCCAAGTCCTCGCTCGTCACTATGGCAACCAGAAAAATGGTTCACCGGGAAACTTTGCCTGCTTTTAAAGGGCCAAGGCATAAATCTGAAGTAAGCATCCTTCTGCATCTTCTCACGAGTGAGGGAACGACTTAAAGCCGTGTGTGGCGAGATATATAAAGAGGAGGATTGAGAGGAGAGAAAGGGAAGGAATCTAAGCGGTGTGACGCTGAATGTGTGGGTGTAAAGACTGAAGAGATTGGCCTCAGTCACGACAGAAACTAGGATGCAAGGCTTAGACAGGTGAATGTAAGAGAAGCATCTGCAAAATTACACACAGACCGAGAAAAACCTCGCAGAGCCGTGATGAGACCAGCCATTGCCTGAGGAAGAGACACTCGTTTCCACATCCAGACACACACGGACACATTTTCTCTCTGTGGAAAAGTGTTCCTAATCCCAAAAAAAAAAATTCTGCATTGAGCTGCTCAACAGTGCTGTGCTGGCAAAAATAACCAACGCAAGAAAGCGTAAAAAACGGAATGGAATCACACACAACATTTAACTTACCCAAGAAAATCAGGGCATGATTCCCCACCGTCTCCACTTCCGTCTCCAGATTGCGAATGAAGTGCTAATCTGTGCGGTTTGTGTGTTTGGTGAATGTGGGTGAAAGGGAGAAAAGAGGAGAGATAGAGGGAAAGGGAAAGAGAGAATAGAGGGAAAGAGAGGAAAAGAGAAAGAGAGAGAGAGAGAGAGCGTGCGGAGGCAGAGAGACTGTTACTGTATGACAGGAATGCTCAGCTCAGCCCACACAGAGCAAGTATGTTACACTAAGTGTGTGTGTGTGTGTGTGTGTGTGTGTGTGCGCGAGAGGGAGAGAGAGTAGAGGGAGAGGTTCAGTCTCCCACTTCTTTGCGTGGGCAAGGCCTGAATCTCACTCATTCTCTCTCTCTCTCTCTCGTCTCACTCTGTCTCATCAGCTATTAAAAGGAAACGGCAGAACTGTAATGTTTGATTGTGAATGAGAAAGCCTTGGGGTGAGTATATAAGAGGGGGGGGGTAGAGTGAGAGAGAGAGAGAGAGAGAGAGAGAGAGAGAGAGAGAGAGAGAGAGAGAGAGAGAGAGAGAGAGAAATGAGACACACACACAGAGAAAGAGAGAGAGAGAGAGAGAGAGAGAGAGAGAGAGAGTGAGCTCCTCTGGTCTGCCACCTGATTGGCTTGTTCATATGACACAAAGTTTGTCAGCAAAATTCAATGTTTCATCTAGAGCAGGAAATTAGAGTTCTTGAAATTGCCATAGCAACAAACCAGATGTAAACACTGGTGCAGATGCGTAGGCATCCTTTGTTCTGCGTATGTGAAGACAAATAATCAAAACAATGCAATAATCTACGGAGGGTCAGGGTAATATCACATCATTACGTAACACACACGCACATGTTGTACTGACATTGAAACTGGCTCACATTGACAGATTCTCCATCTAGACTCATTTCGATTTGTTTTAAACAGATGTTTAGATTAACAGCCTTTAAGATGTCTTAAAAACTAGAAGAAAAGAGAGATTAGTAGATTGTATTGGCGATACAATAAAACAAAATCATAAACAAAATTATAAATATTCAGGTCAAATTTTATGGTTTAAAAGCATTTTAATTCAAATAAATACATTTTTTTTTTTTGCATTTGGTTTTTACTATTTACTAATAGTATTTCCAAATGTTTATATTCACTTTGATTTCTAATTTAGTCAATATACCTTTATCCCAAATGACACATTTATATTTAAATATTATTTAACTAATTTACTTGTATTTTCTAATATTGAAAAAAAAATAGTTTGGCATATTTTTTCCATGCATAACACAACTTATTTTGATTCTACGTATATTAAAGGACACAATAATGCTCGAAGAGGTCTTGCAACTCACTAGAAAAGACACGTTCCAGGGCAGAGACAGACCACACTCTCATTGCTCTCACTCTTAATCACTGAAACTAATGAAGCTTAATAATTTATTCTGAGTGTGCAGGAGAAAACACTCACAGCGCTGCAGGGAATGACACGCTGGGGAAGTTTGCTAACACAGTATTTCACACGGCTACTTGTATGAATAGCATCAGTAGCTTAGAGATCATTTCAACAATCAAAGTGTTTCTCATCACGGGAATGTGTCCCAGTGCAGAGCTCCACGAGGAGGCCCTCAGAATTCCCTAGACTGTGTGTGGTGCTCAGCTGTGGTGTGTTTGGGGGCCATCTCCTGGATGAGATCTATAAACTCACTCTTCTCCACGCAGGCTCTGCACTCTTCCCCCCACGAGGACAGAACTCTCTTCAGCTCCAGCACTCGCATTTTGGATAAAGCATCCCGGCTCCAGTCAAGAACTGGATGCTCTAAGATGCACAAACAGTTAGAATTCATCTATTTGCCATTTTAGGAGTTTGTATATAAGTTGATAATTAAAGTAATTAATATCTGAGAATTAAAAGATGAATCTATACTATAAGCCTCCATAAAAATATATTCATTTTCAATAATAAAATCAAGTCTTCAATACTCAACCATATCTCAGCTCGCATATCTGGCCATCCATCCTCTGAAGCTTCTGGCAGATTTTGACGATGGGAACGTGAGCACTGAGGGGCCGACTCACCTCGCCCGTCACTTTTGCAGCAGCATCACTGGAGGCTCCCAGGTAATAACACTAAACAGTAAGACAATATTTGCATATTGTGTTTTCATTCAAGCAATGATTCATTGAGACATCACAGGGATTGCTTTTTGAATTGTTCTTACAAGTCGGCTCTCCTTCCCAGAAGCCACTGCACAGGCTTTGATAAGACCCTCCTCCACAAGTTGTGGGGACAGTTCTGTGTGTCTGATAACCAGTGAGTTATAAAGCCGATCCAAAAATCCCACACAAACTGTAAAAACAAAGTAAGGTGTTTTAGTATAACCGTGTACACTAAATCATGGGGATATTGTTTCTAAAGGTTTGCGAGAACAATTTCATCTTTTCCACGTTTCAAAATTTGAAGAAATGTCTAAATTTCCAAATTGATCTAATGACAGTTATTGGCTATTTTTATTAATAGAACTCAAAAGCAAATAGGTTGACAACGATTATCCATTTGTGAAAACTACGGCAACTGGTTTAAGAAAGTTATTTTTAAACTCATGCGCAGTGAAATTGAACGCGCCCCTCACCTTCGCATTCTTCTGCACAAGTAACTGAAAAGAACACGACAATCGACAGCATAAGTGGTAGGGCGACAAATGAGGTGGAGAAAACCATGTCTCCAAACACTAGACACGATCGTGAACACTTTCCAGAGACTTCGGCAGACATCACATATATAACAACCTTGGCCGCTTTAAACTTTTCTAAATTAGGCGCGGTGCTACGCCCTTTACGTTTGACGTCACATACTTGACGCTCTGATTGGATAATATTCCTGCCTGTATTGAAGACCCGCCTTCATACCATTGCCGGCTTCCGGCAAAGCAGCGCATACTAGGAAGGAAGCATGGCCGCGATCGGAGTGCATTTCGGATACACATGTGCATGTGTCGCTGTATTTAAGGTAAACTTTTACTTATCTTAAGTAATGTTGTTCATAAGCGTAACTATTCCAATATATAAAGTACGTAAGAGTCGCCGTTGTTTGTATGTTGGTTGTGAAAGTGGTCTCGGTTTAATTTATATTTTTTCATTGATTCAGGACGGACGAGCAGATGTCGTAGCAAATGATGCAGGAGACAGAGTCACTCCTGCTGTTGTTGCCTTTCGAGACACCGAGCAGGTATTTTACGAAATACACGCCGTTTGTCAGTTCAACACAGCAGAATACATACCTGTTACGTTCTTCCATTTCTCATCTCATCTGTCAGTTCATCATTTCATCCTCCTCTCAGCTGTTAATCATTTGACTTATAACCGAAAAAGTGCTAACATAATGTATAGTTGGGTGTATGTGCAAATTAATCATTTTGACCCGAAAACTGGCGTGAGACTTATGACGTCATACCCTATAATTTTCCATAATACAAATGACATCACCATGTTGATCTTGCGAGCACATTGCTCGGCAAAACACTGTTAATGCTGAACAGAAAGTGTCATATGTGTGTCCAAACAGTTCCTTTATTCCTAGATTTGACAAACGCCTCACATTCAATTGATTCATGTAGGATTAAGTAATTTAATTATATTATGTCATTTAAACGCGGCATGTGTCACATGTATACAGTGTAATTAAGATGACAGTGAGACTTGTGACCGTTTGTTCCACTCATCATGTTGGACTCGGAAGTGTGTTTGTTCATGGAGTGTAGATTTTTGTTACGTTTTCATTGGTTAAGCATAATACATTTTATTTCCTATGTTTATAAACTTCACCACTGTGGATTTATTTAATATTTTTTATATTTGTATTTGTTTTTAAATCTGTCTGGTTATCTATATATCTGTCCACCCATCAGTACGTTCATAATCTGTTCATCCATGACGCTATTATCTTTATTTTAGATTGTGGGAATTGCTGCAAAGCAAGGGAGAATACGGAATGCTGCCAACACGGTGGTAAAAGTAAAGCAGGTCTTGGGAAGACGGTGGGCTTTTCCTGTCATTTAAGCACACAAAGCACTGTCCATTGTTATTAAGGTTCTTTTTGAAGCGAAGCAGAAAATTGAATGTAAGTGTCCTTATTTACTCTGCAGCTACGACGATCCTGATGCTCAGACACACAAAGATGAAAGCAAATGCATCGTAAGTATATACTTTTCTTCACGGGTGATTATAGAGAAAATGAACAACATATATTTTTTCCTGTTCAATTCCAGGTTGTCAACAAAGGTGATCTGCCGAGGTATGAAATTGACACGGGAGAGACAACTAAGTATGTATCGCCAGAAGATGTAGCTAAACTGATATTCCACAAAATGAAAGGTATTACCCACGCCTTTGATTTCTTTCGTCTTCAGTCACATGCACCTACATCTTGAATTGCTGGCATTTGATTTCCTGCAGAAACGGCCCAGTCAGCCTTGGGTTCTGATGTGAAAGATGCAGTCATAACGGTTCCTTTTGAGTTCGGAGAGCTGCAGAAAAATGCACTTAGGTATGAATTTGATGGTGAACAATGACTAATGTTTTAGTGGATTATTAGTAATGGCGATAATGTCGCAGGCAAGCTGCCGAAGGTGCCGGGTTCAACGTTTTGAGGCTGATACACGAACCCTCTGCCGCTCTTTTAGCCTATGGCGTTGGACAGGATTCACAGTTGGGGAAAAGGTAAAGCTTGATGTGTACTTCTATTATTCAGTCAGTCATTGTTCTTCTCTTCAAACTACAGTCATGTGTTGGTGTACAAACTTGGAGGAACGTCGCTCAGTGTCACCGCCCTGGAGGTGAACAGTGGCATGTACCGCGTCCTCGCCACACAGACGGACCACAGCACCGGAGGAGAGAGCTTCACTCATGAACTTGCACAGTACCTCGCTTCAGAATTCAAAAAGTTAGTCTTGTCTTGTACATCAAATTCAATAGTTCCACACATCAAATTTAGTTGTATTTATTTCATTTGTTAATGAATTGAATCATTATGTAATTAATTTGATTGTGTGATTTAAATATCCTTATAATTTCAGAATGTATTATAATATTTCAGTCTTTGTGACATTTTAAAAGACTGTTCATTCTTTCAAGGGCCCTTTATTAATATATAAAATACATAGTTAAATTAAAATATTTTTCCTGACAGGGTCTTAAAGAATTAACAAAACAAGAATGATAACATGATGCTTGTAAAAAATGTTTAATTTTATTA
>SOMO01000330.1:80512-98506 GCA_028128575.1 Paedocypris carbunculus
AGTACAGTGCAGAGGGGCTAGCACAGTGTGACAGACTACGGTAGTAAACATTTTAAGGTGGGTTGGCTTGTGCTTAAAAAACTATTTTGCAAAGCAGTACTTTACTTAACAGTCATTTGGCAGACACTTTTATCCAAAGCGACTTACAAAAAAAGAGAATGTGAAGCAATTTGTTTAAAAAAGTAGATATTTTGTGTGTGTGTGTGTGTGTGTGTGTGTGTGTGTGTGTGTGTGTTTGTTTGTTTGTATGAATGTATGTGTACGTGTATGTGTGAGTTTGTGCATTGTTTATAAGAGGTTTCGAAAATTCTAATTTTATGAGTCTCATGCAAAACCAATCATGATATGTTTTGAAAATATTTTACTCTGGGGAAAATAAAGACGTCACTACAGAATGGAGAGGTATGAATAGAAATGAAACTAAAAACCAAATGTATTGAAAGGAAAAAGACTGTAAGATGTACGAATGTGAACAGATAACGCATAATTTAATAAATATATATCGAAAATATTCTGTTGAAATAATCCTAGTTTTGTTGTTCCTACAGATTGACCGCTGGCCTGACACCGGGTTTGTAAAGAAGCTCCAGCGTAGAGACAACACATTCTACTACTATAACAAAAAGAGGGAGTGTGAGGACAGAGAGGTTGCTAAAGTCAAAGTGTATGAGTACTGAACACCACCGACCAATCAGCATGTGTCATTTTTATCCTATACTTTATACGACATTAAAATTGTGCATCATGTCAACCGGATCAAACTGGAAACGAATCACACACTTCAGCAATGAAGCAAAAATTTGATTGTGATTAAACAAATAATGACATGTGTTTATTCTAGTGTATGAATATTTGCACATATATTTATCACCATATTTACAACATATAAGAACATTTTACATTTAACTTTCATTTAAAACACAACAGTCTGACCTTTTATACGGTTTATTTTACGGTATTTGTGTGTGTGTGTGTGTGTGTGTGTGTGTGTGTGTGTGTGTGTGTGTGTGTGTGTGTGTGTGTGTGTGTGTGTGTGTGTGTGTGTGTGTGTNAATAAATAAGTATTAATATGAATTATATTAATGTACTCATTATTAATTAATTTATTATCCGTATGCACTATTAATCATCACTATTAATACATCAAACTAGAAACAAACGGTTTCCCGCCAAGTAGGCAGAGCGTCTACCCCTTTAAGATAACGTCACATCCGGTGTCGTGCACGCTGTCGTCATCGTTGCTCGTTTGAAGTCATGCGGATAATAGTGATTAGGACAAACCCGTGGGTTAAAATATCTCCGCTCCGTCTACAGACAGGTGAGTTTCTACCGCATGACTGTCTCTCTCTCTTCTCAGTTCTGCTCACGCGAGCTGACATTACCATAAGATTTTTTGTCGGCACTACTGTAATCACAATGCCGTGATTGTAGAGCTACTTTTGAATTGAAAGGCTTCGAGATCAACGGTGTGTGTAAGTCTCTTTTATACACACCTGCGTGTAAACAAATACTTACGACTTAAGTCGTACACATGTTGACGTTTAATGATCAGTAGTTCTTTAGAAAACCTTATAACGGATCTTACAGTACGGGCGACATTTCTCTGCTAATCATTTGTTATTATTAGTGTAGTATATGTAATTATGTATTTTGTATGTAACATGTTATTGTCTTTCTATTATTTGCGCGTATGTGTGCGCGCGCACGTGAGTGATATCTAACGGTCTGTGCGCGCTTCTGTGTTTCCAGGAATTAAAACACGAGCTGGAGAGTCTTTCCTCGCTTGATGTTCGGTGACTCGAGGCATTTTCGGGATTTACAACTGTCCATTATCACCATGAAGACTCGGCTCGGGTCTCAAGGTAATGTGCAGGACATGCGTTGTCGTCCACGTCATGTGTTTTGTTATTATATGGGTGTTTAGATATGAAGGTAGATGATTGGCAGTCGGATAAGGTTTCAAGCATTTTCTAATCGCATATTAACGTAGTGTTGCACTTTGTCTCCATTAACATTAATGCTTGCAAAATGAAAGTAAATGTGATGATGAGTGTTTTTATGCTTCATAAAAGACAAATTGTGGACTAGGGGGCGAGATTAACACAAACTGCTTTTTTTTTTCATTGAAAGCAACAGCTTTTTAAAACATAAATGAGTTGCTAAATGAATTTGCCTGGAATAAGTCAATGTTATTGGTTGCTAGACACTGAAGTTCTGTGTACCACACCAGCGTTTGTACATGTTTCTCGGCCCTGAGATCTAATGATCACATGACCGATCACACATTTCTAAGACTTATGCGTTCATGATCCTGTCCGCATGAAGCGCCTTGGGCCGGTTGTTAGAAAGGCCGGATTGTTTTGCTGCTGGGAGATGGTCTGTTGAATCATGGGAAACAAGAGTAAAGTTCATGATGAATCAATAGAGGCTTTTTGTATGCATGAGTCATGAGAAACTACGGTGCCGTTAATGGCTTGTTTACCGCAGCAGGTAACACATCCGCAGTGGTCTGCATATAAACCCACCGCTTGAGGATTGAACCCTGCCAGGAAGGGAGCGGGCATGCACCGCCGACCTCCTCTTGACAGGGGGCGCTGCTGGTAGAAGGTATTCTGGAAGGCTGTGTGTGAATCTCGCACGATGGACGACTTCACCACACGCACCTATGGCACCAGTGGCATGGACAACCGGCCCTTGTTTGGAGAGACGTCAGCCAGGGTAACGCCATCACTGACCCACCGTTCTCCGATCTTTCAAACATCAAAGCTAATTTCATGTAAAAAAATGTTTTATCATAAGTTGATAAGTCACTACAATAGGTGGGGAACCATGTTTGCTTTAGCACTGCTTTGATGTTTCAATCCAGAACCTCTACTGAACTTTACAAATGATATGGCAAAGCTCACTGACAAAAGTCAAGGTTTTCTTTAGATTATCCATTGTTTCAAAAATAAACAATGCTTGTGAGAAGTATGTAGAAGTACTTTATTAATTCTTTTCCTTAATTTTCAGGATCGGATAATCAATCTAGTCATCGGCGGACTCGCATCCTTACTTGTTCTTGTAAGTTTTTCAGCTTATTTCTTTTAACGTGTGGACACAAACATGCTCAGACTTATCACTTCTCACTCACTTCGCTTCATATATGCATATAATTATTAACACAACCATGCATAATTGTACATTCACAATCGCAGAAAAAAGCAAGCTATTTAAGACTGCACATTTACTTTGTTACACACACACACACACACACACACACTTGAACGCCATACGTTGTGATTTTGTACTATTCTGAACGTTTCTTTCTCAGGTGACTGTCATCAGTTCCTTCGTCTTTCCCTCGCTGCCTCCAAAGCCACTGAATATTTTCTTCGCCATCTGCATCATGCTGGTGTGTGGGTCCGTGCTGGTTCTGGTAGGTGGATTACCCATCATGCCCCATTCAGACGTCTGCAGAGAAGCATCACACCGCTTCTTTTACATTTACAGATTTTCTGGTACAGGCAAGGAGACCTGGAGCCCAAGTTTCGCAACTTGATCTACTACATGCTCTGTTCCATTGTACTGTTGTGTATTTGTGCCAACTTGTACTTTCATGATGTGGGACGGGGCAAACAGAGCAATGCCTTATAATCTGGGAAACGATCCCAGTCGCCGGAATGTTCATCATGTAGGTGCTCTGGAAACCCACAAAGTGGAACTTGGCGGAGATCTCCGGTCACGAGGAGTCTGTGTCCTCCAGCGCCTGAGCAAGGCCAGTCTGCTCCTGGAAGCCTTGTTAGATGACCACACGTGTCATCGTGGCACTCTGGGACCCTGAAGGCTCTAATGCTTAGAACCTACACGCCAATGTCGGTTGAAGTATTTCAGGATTTTTTTTTTTTTAATTGAGCAATAGCAATACATTAGAACGCTTTTATATTTGTACATGACAACTACAGCACATTCCTAAGTAAGAAAATCTTGTTTTGTATTTAAATGACTAGAAAAGCTTTTGAATAACTGCACCTGATCCAAGACTCCATAACTGTCAAAGTATACAAAGCTTTTTTTTTTTTTTTTTCAATTCATGAATTTGATTTGATGTAATGTTTAAATACATGCAAAATTCATGACTGACTGATTTTTTTATACATTCATAGGTATCGTATGTTTTTTGTAGGTAGTGTGTGTTTGTAACACTTACGCACACTCAACACTCAGAAATCATTGTATCCAATTGTAATTGCACTTGCATGTCCACAAACGCCAACTTAGACATTTATCACTACGTATAAATTCACAAACATAAAATACATATTTTTTCATATTGATGAATCATTTTCTCATATACAGTCAAGCACTACATTACTTCCTCTGGCAATTTCTTATTATTCTGACTGAATAACGTTTTTATTCAACCAGCAAATTTTTGTGTTGACCAGGAAAGGCACAGGTTTCACCCAACAGATACTAGAGTAGATAAATATAAGTTGTCCCAAATGTTTCATGTCAGATTTCATAGCAGATTTATTAATCATTGAATATTATAGCTATATTATACTATATTATTAAGGTATCAAACTCTGATCTTACACTCATCCTGATCTTTTGACAGCAAAGATGGTGTTTTTTTTTTTTTTTTGATTATTGGATTATTTTATCTCTTTTATGCAAATGAAATCCTCATTGACGTTGCCTTGAGTTTTGTTTCAGTTGACCCTAAAACAGAAGATGAGAAGTTTTCTTCTTTGTACAGACAGTTTGCAAAGACCAAGCGTTTTTTTTCCTGTGTCTTTGTAATTGTAATATGTAATAATTATTTGCACTGTGGCCACTGGAACATCATAACATTTAGATTAGGACTTTGGAACGGTTTAGGAGTCCTCCCTTGTCTTAGCCATGACTGTCCACAAACCAACAGCAGAACTTGGCTGATCCCAAGGAATCCGGGTCATTCCGATGCTTTACAACAGCTTGGTTTCTTTGGAATGGTACAGAACTTGGGATGTTGCCAACAACAGACAGAGTTTGCAAAGAGCTTGTATAATTTTGGACACAACACATTTTCTTCAAATGTAACTTAAAATCAAGAACATTATACTTTCATATCTTGTGTATCCTCTTCTTATCTTTTGGGTGAAGTTGCTGCCATTTCCGGTCAGTAGTAATAATTTGCTGGTTGGACAAAAGCAATTTGCCAGAAGTATACAACTGTACATGTTACATTATCTTAAAATATAAAAAATAAACAAAAAAGTTATTAACATGTTCTCTTGTTTACACATTTTTACACAAAAACGTGTGTATGTGATTGCAGATGCAGATTTGTGCAAAAAATGTGCAGCCTATGATCTCAGAGATGCAAAGTAGAATACAGTATATAATGGAAGAATTCAGACGGAATCAAATTAAAAGACATACTGTACACTATTAAGCCGGTATAGATACCAAGCAAATGTGAAATTAGCATATATTTGGAATTATAAAGTGCATTTATTACCCTAAAAAAATATTTGTGGAAAAAAATCTTAGGAAATAGATGTTTATTAATGGTGCGCCTTAATTATAGTCTCAAAGAAAATGGGTTGTCCAAAAAGATTTTTATCATGGCATTAATCTGATTATTTTATTTGCATTAATTTTATAATGCCTTAGAATTCAGCAAATAACCAGAGAACAAATGCCATTTCCAGATCAAATGTGCAGAATCCTTTCACCTGGCCTTTAAGTCTCTTAATTCAGAAAGGACCGTGAGTTTAGCTGTCCTCCAGGAGGTTAAAGGAACCAGTGGAAATAACTTGATGTTTGTCTTCCTCCTGTAAGAAGACCAGACATTCATCCGGATCAGAACTTCTATAAATTCTATAATATTCTGAAGATGACGAAGCACCAACCAGAGGAGGATGTTCTTTCGAGTCTGGTGTGGCTTCATACACAGGATTACAGATGTTTGGAGTAGATCTGGGTTCAGCATGTTCTTCTTCATCCTCCTGTAATGATCAACAGATTAGTTTAGTAGGAAGTGTGTAAGGACTGAAATTAGCTGGTCACCTTGAAGTAGTGGAACTGGAATGGCTTGGTTTTGTGAGCATAAAAATTGTATCCAACAAATATGGCTCCTATGATCAGGATGATGAGGATCAAGACCCCGAATCCCATCCCGGCCTTGTGAGCCGCGTGGATGGATGGAGGCGGAGGGGGCGGGGCTTTCAGCGGGCCTTGAAGAACATGGATGACGCCGTTGGAAGCTAAAACATCGGCGTCTATGATGTAACAGTTGTCGATATATCCAGAAGTCTGAGAAGTAGAAATGATGTCAAGTTCTATTGTGATATCTCACACATTTAAAGCACTTGGATGGTCCAAGTGGGTCATATTTAAAACACATGTTAAATATTGACAGTTTAAAAAGAATATCTTATCAGAACGTTCAACTGACTGAATGATATAGTCATAATTATGAGATATCAGTGCATTGCTTTTTCACAAAACCTATAAACGATATGATATATGTATTAACTATAGTATATTGTGTATATAATACATACTTGCAAAAAAAGACATAAATAATAAATAAAAACTAAAATGTACAAGAATTCGAAAAGAATATCTACATGAAGTAAATCTATATGAAAATCTGTGTGTTGTTTGTGTATTAACACAGATGTATCCATTAATATACTGCTTTGATTTCAATACATCAAATGTGTAGCTCATACACACTCGTACTATATGTTTGTGTGTAACACAAGTCAACCTTTTATCTGCTTATTGTCGTGTCTGTATCCATAACTTATATTAATATGATTTTTGATTTGGGTTGTAATAATATTTCACGGTTCTGTACGTCTCCATTGTTGAATTTTGACTTGAAAAGATTTCCTCGCACCGTTGTCTGTGGGCTCTGGAGGTCCGGCACACCGGTGATGGTAAGACTGTGTCCTAGTCGTGTCCGGACATGAGTGACGTTAATTAATGACTGCAGCGCTAACGCCCGACCGGCCACTAGGTGGTGCTCTATATCCCTGCTGCTTAAAGTCTGTAATACAAACACAGTAAACTTAATCTTCCATTCTTATTATTTACACAACAGTTAAGAGTAATGCTTTTTATTAAACACGACAGCAACTAAACCTTTGAATCACATATTATAATTTGAAATGTGACGTTTTTATTTGATGAATCACATGCATTTCAGTTGTAAAAAGAGTGTGCGAGTCACCTGGTTGCTATAGAGACCAGTGTTATCAGGCACAAACAGTGTGGACTGGATTGTGATGTTTGTCAAGTGATTCAAAAACTCCTTTCCTGATGCTGAAGAGCTCGAGTAGTTCAGAATTTGCTGCAAAGATAAAATAGGCATCACCAATGTCACCTTTTGAATATTTTGCATTATTGAATTCAAGCTTCACTTACCGAAAGGAAGTTGGAGAGCGTCGGTGTGGCTGACAGAACCTGCAGTAGGTTTCCTGTACAAGAATATCCATCCCCAATATAACCTGCTTTACACTCACACTTTACATCTGAAAAACAAACGTCACAGAAGATCAGACCTGCTTGTGCATTTATCAAATAAAAGCATAGGGCATTTTACCTTTCACTCGATAACAAAACGTATCCCACGTCTCACTCAAGTTATTCCGGACGCCATAATCCACAATCCCAACATGCCCAAAGCCACATTTAGGGTTGGAGAAGCTCATGGGATATGCAACTCTTGCTTTGTAAAGCCAGCCAGCCGCGCACAGATTATAACCAGCCTTAAATAAAATCAGAAAACACACCCAGCGACGTCAACACGATATGTTATCAAGCTGGAGGCGATGGTATGGATGTCAGAGCGCCACCTGCTGGGCATAAGAAAGCTGCGTGTAGGTAGCGATGCTGCTGCTGGCGTCCCTGCAGACGTCCACCGCTGCGCTGTAGTTTAGCTTGTAGACTCCGCTTGGGGAGCGGTAATGGAAAACTCCCAGTGTTTTATCTAAAAAAGCATTTCGATATAACAGAGGATGGAATTAGTAAAGCAATTATAACTCAGCAGTAATGGTGAGAACACGCAGCAGTTCAAAAAGACACAAACCCTCGTAGTGTAAATCGCTGCACTGGGCGTCAGAATGACACTCTCCGTTGTTCTGCAGACAGCGGTCGACTGGTAAAGTCTTCAGCTCACAATCAATCCCATCACCCACATAGTTCTCCTTGCACTCACACTTCCTTTTTCCCTAATTTCAAAAACATATTAAAAAACATATTTACACTATGCCACAATAACATGGAAATTTTGGCCGTTTTGCTACAAATTTATTTGGCAAGTCAAAATGGTTCATGTAACACTGTAACAGATCTGAGAAGTACTGACAATGATGTGCTCACAGGTGCTGAGCAGCTTCAAAATGTCCTATAGAATTGTATTTTGGGTTGGGAGGTAGATTAAGCATCAGTACAATTACTAAAGCACTGGACAGATGAGATTAACCTAGTAACAAACAAAAAGCTGCAATATGATTGGACAAAAAATCAAACCAATTCAAAATACAAATGCTCGAAGCGGCACAACCAGGAAAAACTCTGCAAACTTAATAGAACAGATTGTTAACAACCAATTTTTCATGGAAAAAATAGAATTATGCAAGGTAGCACACTCTAGCCAGTTCTAACCAGTAGGTGCACCGACATCACCTATATGTGTAAAAGTCTTACTGCTCCGGTCATGGTGCAGACAGCGTGCTCATGACAGCCTCCGTTTTCCCCGTCGGCGCAGGGGTCGATGGCGGAACAGACGAAGCCATCACCGGTGAAACCCTTCAGACACGTGCAGTTCACCTTCTCATCCTTCTGACTGCACTTGGCATCCTTCGAACAGCCGCCGTTCCAATACTTGCACATGTTGGCAGCTGTGGAAGTGTCAAGGTCCACAAACATAGTCTCAAGGTCAACGCACATAGTGTAACCAGCACAGTGTGTTACATTGTTTAAAAGCTAAAACCCAGTTTCCTTGGAGGTGTACCTGTACAGGTGACGCCATCTCCTTCGTAGAAAGGTTTGCACACACAGGTATTGTTCTCGATGCAGACGCCCTTCTCGTGGCAAGATGGATCACAAACCGGTCCATCGGCTGAAGCACGTAAGACACAGGGCAGCTATGACATATTCCGTTATAATCTACAGTGAAGATCCATCAGTCTGTACCTAGCTTGTTCTCACACCGTGTCCCGGTCCAGCCCTCCTCACAAAAACAAGAACCGGTTCCTTTCGGACCCTCGTCACATGACCCGTGTTCAGTACAGTTGCAGGCTAAAGCAACGGGAAACAGATTACACCGATGAAGCTTTGTTTCTGTTCAACTCACACATTAGATTAAATAAGCTGACCTTTGCATTCCGGTCCAAAATGGCCGTCCTCGCACAGCTCACAGGCGACGCCTTGAAACCCGGCATCACAAGTGCACGTACCGTTGCCGATGTGACCGTCATCACACTTGCCATGTTTGCTGCAGGGGGAGCCAGGACCCCCGGGACATGCTGGTGAGAACAAATAGCAGTCAATCCTGTCTGTTCTTTTGATTTTGCATGGACTCCGCAATATAAACCTAGTCTACGTTTTCTGTTATCCCAAGCACCCAGACTACGTTTCCCATAATCTTTTGTGGTTTTGCCTGTCTGCCTTGTCTTGGGTTTCATTCTTACCTTCATCATTTAACGTGCTCAAATATTGAGTACAAGCATTTTGTGTTTTTGCAATTCCTAATATTTTAAAAGCTATTTGTTTATTGCCTTCGGATATCCATAATTTTCAAAAAGCTTCTTGTTAATTATTTATTGCTCCAGTTAAATTGAGGTTTGATTCACTCAAGCAGGTTTTCATTAACTGTGAGAAGATTTGGAGACCTTGAGGAAACTATGGTAAACACACATAGAAGAACCATAACTTGGCCAAGAACTCGGCTTCAGTGTCACCACGTCCCACCGCATCACAGATGATCAACAACACACAGGTTCTTACCAAGACAGTCTCTGCCGTGGTAGCCTGGGCAGCATTTGGGCTTCCATATCACCATCTTACACACCGACTGACATCCCGTGTTCTTCACCAGGAGCAGGTAAGGCAGGTCACATTTCTTCTGTGTCTGGAGCAAAGTGCACAGATCTTGTGATAATTGAATGTTAAGCTTATGAGTTCAGTAGGCGTGAGGACTACCATTAGCTTGCTTCCCGGTGGGCACTCGGCAACCTGGCGGCGACACTGCTTGCATGGCAGCTGTTGGCACAAAGAGAGATGCTTTAAAAAACAACAGTTGTTCAACACTAGAACTAGAAAACTAGAAACTAGACTTTGGTAAATGTCATATTTGCCATGTAATAATTATATTCATATATGTCTTTAAATCTCTTTTGATAATTCAGGACTTTGCACTGCCACCTAAAATTCATTTATATATGTATTATATATTATTTGTTCAGACATAAGTATATGACTTAGCCGCCTGAGTTATTATGCAAATAATTATAATAGCCTACGAGAGGCAATTCTCATAATAATGAAATGTTTATAACAAAAATAAAAGAGCTAGNAGAATAGTTCAGAACTCTTCAGATTTTTAGTTCAGATTTTTGTCAACCCTACACTTTTTTTGAAGTCATATGAGTTTAATTTTGAAAAGAGAAATCAATTCATTTAAACAAATACACTTTTTGAGATTGTTGATAATGCCGGAATTTACCTCCATATCAATGGTGTCCATATAGTCACATCGACCCCCAACACTCGGGGGACTCAGCAGACAGTCAACACCGTAAATCACACCACCGCTGAATTCAATGTTCCTCTTTACAATCCGGCAGCTTTTATCATTCACATAAAACTCTCCCTAAGAAAAATAAAATTAGTACATGGACTGTCCTTTTTAACTAAGAGAATAAAAGCGTCCATAAGAAGCTTCACTGTGTCTTAATGATATGAGCATTGTGTTTCCAGCACCAAAGGTCACGGGGTCAGATCACATGTACAGTATGAATAAAATGAACAAACCAATAAAAACCTACTATTTGCTCTTCTCCCATGCAGGCCACTGAAAAATCTGAGCCCTGTTGAGTCCTTAAAGAGGCGGCGTGAAGCAGTTCTGCCGGCAAAATCTAGAAAAACACATTAGTAAACTCCACCGAAGCGGCAGTAATGCGGCAGAGTTTGCCCACCTTTCTATCACGCAAGATGTGGTATCGAAGATACTCCGCAAGTTTTTCGCGGTTATGCATGGCATACAAGAAGTCTTTCTGCTCCTGAGCAAGAGCGGCCATTGCAGTGTCCGTGGGCAGGAACAGCGTGACAGGTTGGTGAATTGGATCTAGCACAAATCGTACTGTGTCTGTGTCCTTTATAACAAAAAAACACAAATTTTCAAACAAAAATGAAGAGCAATTCATTTCCATCTACAATGCTCCATGTGATCTGTGGAGGGGAAGTGGAGTCAATCTCGGCATCCCAGTGTCAAAGACGGAGACACCTTGGAATGTGGCCAGCCAATCAAAGGCAGGGACAAACAAACACGCCCACACTCACCACCTACTGTACTATAGTTTTTGTTCTTAATATCTTGATTTTGTGAGAAATGCAAAAATCTACTTGTGCTACATAGTTATTAATATTTTGTAAATCGTCATTTTTTATTTCTTTAAAAATATAAACGTGGATTTTTACACACCTCCAGCAGCTTGTAAAACATCTTGAAACCTTCAAGATTCACCACATCGGACAGGTTTTGCTGAAACAATACAACAGAAAAAACTATTTAGAAATGTGGGAAAAACCCCCATTATTATATAACAAACTTTAAATTAATTGTTTTTGAATAATCACCATAATTACTTAAGCACCACTATATATTTTTTTTCCCACATGAAAAATGTAAGTATATACGATAGACTTACAGGGGCTTTGTCCTGTTTCTTGTAGTTCAGTTTACGAAGACTGGGTGGGATTAGAAGAGTGTCGATCTCGTGGAAAATGCCATTGCTACTTTCTAGATCACTAAACACCACCTTGGCTTTGTTGTTGATATATATAGTGTCCTGCAGAAGGATATAGTGGTCAAGAGATTTTATTCCGTGTCATTCTTCTCCCATACGTACCTCTGCGTAAGTGACGGTCAGGACATCCCCGGTGAGCGACGTGAGGTTTCGGGGTTGCGTGAGGTCTTCTGGGAGGAGAGTTCGGCAAGCCACTATGTGGTACCTCAGAATTTGGGATAAGGCCTTTCTGGCACTAGACTGCTTCACAAGTTCCCTCACCTTTTAAAAAAGCAGTCCTGATTATGGCTTCAAGCCATTGATTTTAAGACAACCCGACTAGATTTACCTCACTATTTTTGAAAGCAGCTGCATTCGGGGCAAAGACTGTGAAAGGGCCACGACCTTTAAGATCATCAATATCGCTCATCTAAAAAACATGTTTATGTTTAGATTTTAAATTTGTAGGAGTGCGTGCATTGATAGTTTTAGTACCATGAGTCCAAGATAGAAATCTTTCAACATCCGGTTAAGAATCTCCTGGAAAGAAAGAGTTTCAGTCTGTGATGAAGAGAATAATCTCAGGACAATATCATTCAACAGCAACGTCATGCCTGACTTTTTGCAGAGTGCCTTTGCAGGTTTCTCCATCACCGATAAAGCCGTCTGTGCACGTGCAGTTCCTCTCCAGAGGGCCCGTCATGGTACAATGAGCGTATTTGTGGCAGCCTCCATTTTTCTACAACAGAGTAATATTGGAGACATTCAGAAGTCAGACTCACTCAAGAATCAACCCAAATGTTTGTTTGTGGGAAGCCCGTGTGGACAACTTAGGAAAAAATGTGTGATATGAAGAGAACGCCATACCTTCTGACAGACATCGATGACGTCACATTCTCTTCCATTCCCAGAAAATCCAGGTTTGCATTGGCACACTGTCTGAAAACACAAACTCCATTCCACGTTCAATCTTTTAAACGAAGATTGATTTAATTTTAAGTGTCGTCTACCTTGTTTGGGCCCGTGTGAATGCAGTCTGCGTCTGCGTGGCATCCACCATTACCGCCTTCCAGACATGGATTGATGGCTTTGACATCATAAAAACATGTAATTAAAAGCTTATTACAGTAAATCACAATCTGCTAAAGTTGCATCATGCACATGCTCAAGTTTTCAAGTTATTCTTTACTTTGCAACGTGTATAAAAGTATATGCTACTGGCAAAGTATGAAATCCAGGCATTACATAGAATGCCTGATGTGCAGGTTACGCTTAGTGAACAATCCAATACATAGTTTTTTTCATAGAAAATAAACAAACTCACAAGGAAGAAATAGAATAGAATATAGTATAGAATTATTATAATATATAAATATATATATTGCAAACATGAAAGAGAAAACATGTTTATTACTGCATATAATAAAATACCTGCAGTCGTTACTGGATTCTTTACAATACCCGATTTTGCCTGTAACATTTTGCAATATACACCGTATGTACCTATACATATTACGTATAGATATACAGTATTTATAGAAATACACACACACACACATGATTGTACTTATAAATGTTAGCACACTGAGCAAATGATGTGTGTATTTCAAAATTACTGTATTTGCCGGACTAAAAGGATTATATTGGGGACCACTGATAAATGTCCTTTCCTAATATTTTTTTTTACATATAAGGCAACATTTATTTTCAGATTATTTGGCACTCAGTCAATTTTTAAACATTTGTTCAGGATTTTAAGTGCACCATATAGTCCAAAAATATGAATCTATTATTTACAGCATATTATATTTTCACATTAAAATAACTTACATCTGGAAATCCAACTCACAACAAGCAACAGAAAATCGGTGACTATTTCCCCTTGTGTGTGTTAAGTGTCATTACAGTATTATTTGAATCCCAATCACACTTACAAACGCAGTATTGTCCATCGCCACGGTAACCAGGCTGGCACACACACACTCGCCGTCCAGGAGAAGTTCGCTTACACACTGCGGTTACCGAACAGCCGCCGTTTTGTTCTGCACATGCATCTATGGCTTGGGGCAGACACAACATTACTTAAAAATCTCTCAGTACATGTAGAAAATATATATACTGAACAGAATATTTACCAGTGCAATCTGTGCCGTTTCCTTTAAATCCAGCAGAACAACTGCAGTAATTTGTCAGATCTATTGGATTGTGTAAACAACTGCAAAACACCGGGTTTCAAGAGCACATACAGAACAAACACCAACATACAAACAACACATCTAACATCTCAGAGAGAGAGAGGGTGAATAGTAATGCTTACTTGGCACTGCTGTGGCACTTTCCTCCGCACATGTCTGAAGTGATAGCTGAAGTCAAAAAAGACGCTATATTAGTTACATTTAATCATGTGGCAGATGAAGAGAAGATGATGTTGTAGGTGTAATGTGGACATAGGATAGTTATTAAATACAAATTAAAGCATTCGGATTGACTGAAATAAACGTGTGTGTTTTAATAGTTTAAAATTTGGGAAAATTGGAATGTACTGGAAAATTTGGGTCTTGAGGTCCAAAAGGTTAAGAACCCCTGTATACAGCATTTAGAGGGTCTTTAAAGTGTGTGTGTTTTTTTTATGAAAAAAATTGAAATAATTGACAGACTAAAAGATATTGTGCAATGTAAAGGGTTTGTGTCGTACCAACACTGCAAGTTATTCCTCTCCAGCCCAAGTCACACTGACAAGTGCCGTCTCCGTCCAGACCACCGCTACATCGCCCCCTTTCACACTTACACTCTACATGGAGGTTGAGAATGTTTTACTTCTACATTGCTTGTCTTCGAACTAATGCAAATGACTTAAATTCTGAACCTTGATCACAGTGAACTCCATATTTGCCTGTTTGGCATGTTTCACAGGCCGTGCCATTAAAGCCCTGGTTGCACTGGCAGACCCCCGTGCCGTTGATGCCATCCACGCAAGCACCATTGCCGAAACAGTTACGGTCCTCGGGACCCGGACACTTCTCACAGTTTAAACCAAAATATCCAGCGCAACACTTTCTTTCCTACAAAAACAAGAACAATTCCTGATGTCACTTGTTCTTAGAAACAGAGTGAATTAAAGAGAGAAGCCTTCTGTACATACAATAATGACTTTCTCACACGTGAATTTGCATCCGATGGTCAGCAAAGTGTCTCCGTGATAAACTCGGCTGTACATGCATCGTCTCTTCGGACTCATCTGAAAGGAACAACAATTGTGTGTTATTTTACTAACAAATCATTAACAAAGCATTCAAGCGGTTACTGGAGTTTAAGTTTTTTTCATCAATAAAGCGTTTCTTTTTAAGCTTCTAGAATTGGAAAAAAGAGGGTGCTTATATTTGCGTGAATACGGTATATATAATAGAGGGACTAAGATCGATGAGCAAACAACTGAGAGACAATAAACAGAGAAAAAAGAAATAGCAGGAAGAAACCAGAAAGCATTTGTTCAAACGTTTATACCGTATATTGCAATCATTTGAATTATTTTAACGATTAGTTTAATGTGATAATGTGGCATTTAGGTAATGTGTGACTTTGTGAAGTGTGGATTCCTCACAATTTTCCTCGTTCCAGAGGGACATGGGTTCTCCGTTGGGTGGAAACAGTCCATGCACCGACCCTGCAAATAAATTAATATATTTTTATTTATTTGAAGGAAATATATCTGGCATTTAAAGAAAAAACTCTGTCAATTTGGCAGAACCGCACCATAACAATTGAGGAGGTTGCTTGGTCGCAGCGGTTTTTAGGTATGCTCAGGACCGACGACACAATGTGGATTATTCCTTTACTGGTCTGTATGTCCGTCACATTCACCACAGCTTCGTTTACCAGCAACTACGAAAGTGAAAATCACACGCGCACACACACACACACACACACACACACACACACACATACACAGACTGTATATGTGTTGCGTTATTAAATATAAGCAGATTTTTATTACTTTGTTATCTTGCTGGAGAAATCTCAATTGATAAGAAAAGCCGAGCATAGTTTCTTTATACAGTCCATCAACCAAATCAGTGGATTTAAGAGTCTCGTTCAATATAATGTGAATCTGGGTCACATTAAGATCCTAAAAAGACAAATAAACACACATTCATGATACATATTTACTTTTTCATTACAACATACATGTTTGGCTAACTGAAAATGAATTGTGAGTACCAGTGAGTCCTTGGCTGTTCTCCTGAAGTATTCTTGTATAGCGCCATCTGTTGGGGCAAACAGAGTAAAGCCCAAGGATTCCATGTCGTCTGTCAAGTTATGTTTCTGCAAAATAATTCCAGTTAAAAAAGCCCACACTCATTACAGAATAATCATTCCTCGGCTTGTCCTTTAAGACAAGATGCTCACCAGGAGAGCACTGCGGAGGAGAGAAAGCTCCGACCTCCGATTCAACACTTCCTGCAATCCTTCACTCATCGTCTGCTCGGGAAGCAGAACCTGGAATCACAATCGCAGAGCCATTTAATCTGAGGATCTGTGGTTTGTCCAGTTCAAGCGTTTCCACAGTCTTTCCGTGCGTTTGTGATCTGTTGTTTTTCAAGATTGCTGAAAGTCTCCTGGGTCGTACCGCGTCAATAAGATGGATGACTCCATTCTTTGCTGCCATATCTCCATATATTATCTTTCCTCCTCCAACAATGGTGGTCTGGATGAAGTGGCGCACACAAGGGAAATTAATACTTAACATTTTTCAGATAAATGAGGAGTGATGGGACAAACTCTCACCTCATTGGCAGAGTAAAGAGGATGTTCTCTTTTCAGAAGAGAAACAAGTCTCGGTGCAGGAGAGCTTTGAAGATCGGTGACACCAAATATCCCCGGGACAATGTGGTTTCTGTGAAAAGAACCAACACGAAATGTAAGAAAACGAATGGTCCTAAAGAATTCAAGCGGAGACAAACGGTTGCTTTTTACTTGACAAGGCTTGGCAGATTACTGTGGGCCATCCAGAAGTCTTTGTCCTCCTTACGGAGCTTCTCCAGGGCTTGAACCGAAGGCACAAACAGCGTGAAATTCTCTGCATCTGAGAGCAGCTCGGACATTCCGGCCAACTTTGGAAACAACCAGTCCATGTTTAAGAATGAAACACAAAACAGCTGCCAAATACCAACCAAAATCTTTTTACGAACAAGCCAGCAATGACAATCTGCTGTGAAGCCGTCTTTTNAGGTCTGGGATTGTTGCCACCACCTTCAAAAAACAGCACAGACACATTTATCCTCAAGTCAATTATTTTAGTCGCATTATTTTAGGAATATTCAACCGGCTTATCATCAAGGAAACATACCTGTGCTAGTGTCCCGTAACAGACTTTTCCATCCCCGGCATAGCCATCCTCACACACACATTGCCATTCACTGCTCAGAAACCGACAACTGGCCTACACACACACACACACAACAATAAAACAATTTCTACGTTTACACACACTAATTGTCGCACACTCACCAGGAAGTGACATCCACCCTGCTTCTCCACACATGGATCGATTGCCTCACAGTCCCTCCCGTTGCCACGGTAACCATTTTTGCATGCACAGTCACTCTACGATGGAATATGTCACAAAATTGCGGTACATCCGGACGGACTTTGGGACACGACTCACCTGTCCCGGCCCTACAAAGATGCAGGTGGCATTGGGGTGACAGCCGCCTCTGGATAAATCCAGACAGTTGTTGACAGCCTGGCAATCATCTCCATCCTCCTTCCATCCGCTCAAGCACTGGCACGTGTGTGTGCCCGGACCCGTCTTGATGCATTTAGCCTGAGGATCCAGGGTTAGACTTTGACGTGTTTTCATATAACAAACACACACACACACATTTCTCTTACATTAACACTGCAGCCTCCTCGCTGTGGTAAAGCACAGGGGTCGCTCTCCGTGCACATGTATCCGTCCCCCTGATAGCCAAACTTACACACACACCTAAAAAAGCAAGGCCATAAA
>SOMO01000331.1:13375-26153 GCA_028128575.1 Paedocypris carbunculus
TGTGTGTGTGTGTTTGTTCAGAGGACGCGTATAAGACTCAGATCCGCATCGATGACGAGCCGGCCAACCTGGACATCCTGGACACGGCGGGACAGGTCTGCGAGACACGCATGCTCACTTCCTGTCTTTACCAGGAAGTCACCTGTTCACGTGTTGTGTGGCGGCAGGCGGAGTTCACCGCGATGCGTGACCAGTACATGAGAGCGGGCGAGGGCTTCATCATCTCCTACTCCATCACCGACCGCCGCAGCTTCCAGGAGGCGCGGCACTTCAAGCAGCTGATCTACCGCGTGCGCCGCACCGTGGACACGCCAGTGGTGCTGGTGGGCAACAAGTCGGACCTGGCTCATCTCAGACAGGTCTCACACACACACACACACAATGTGAAAGATCAGGTGTTTCAGCTTGAAGGGGGTGTGGCTCTAGCTGACCCTCTTGCTAAAGCCACGCCCTAGAGCTGCACGATTAATCGTTAAAAGATCACGATTTCGATACTACCCGTTCACGATCCTAATTCAGCATTTATACGATTCTTCCAAACTCTCTGATCTACAACCAGCGGTTTCTGTACAACCGCTCGCACGCATCGAGCGAAACTCGCGATCATTTAAATACCGTATTATAATACATATACGTATAATATGTACATGTAAGAAAATATATAATTTTTTCTTTACAACATTACTTTTGCATTACGTTGATAATTCAGTTTAATTAAATGTAAAGTGCTATAAGTAATATGTGTTATTATATTGCTGTTTGACAACCTGATTTTTAGGGTTGAGTATTGAAAATAATTAAATATCCAAAAAAATTGTGATTCTCATTTTATCCAGAATTGTGCAGCTCTACCACGCCCCCTACCCAGACAACCCCAATCAGGAAATGGTTAGCATGACGGCTAAGCTACTTGCAGACACACTCTGGTTGTCGACCAAGAGCAGGACAGTTAGATAAAGAGGCGGTGACGCATTTGAACAGCGGTGTTAGATCCACACACACACACACACACACTCTCACTCTCCTCAGGTGTCGGTGGAGGAGGGAAAGCAGCTGGCCTGCGAGTTCCATTGTCCGTTTTTCGAGACGTCCGCCGCCTTCCGCTACTACATAGATGACGTGTTTGCGGCCCTGGTGCGTCAGATCCGCCAGAGGGAGGCGGGGCTAATGCGGGGCGGCGAGAGGAAGTCCAGACGCACACGCTCCTTCTGGAGTCGCCTCAGAGCGCCTTTCCTCGGGAGACGGCGGGCGGAGCACTGACCACACCTGCCACAGGGCCTCATGGGAAAGCGAGTCTTGTTCTGTAGATCTAGATGAGTTTGCTTCAGTAGATCAGATGGATTTTGGGGCGTGTTGTGATGAAGGATCCGCCTCCAGGAGGAGCCACGTGAACAGACGGCGAAAGTGGGAGGAGTGCTGTGCTCTTGAAAACTGGCTGAAAAACCTGCTGTAGTTTTAAGTGGATCCCACACCGGGTTTACGATCCGTCCCGTCAGTGTGTGTTTAAACGCTGTATGACCGATTCACCAGCATTCAGTTTCAGACGTTTTGTGCAAATCAGTGTAATTTTCTTGTAATGATTAGATCTTATCTACTTTAACCAGCCTTAGTTTATTTATTGTCACGACAGAAATAAAACTCACTCAACCCATTGTGTGTTCTTTCAGCCAGCATCTTGTCTGAATTGTTTACAGCCAGTGTTGTTGTTCGATTGCTCGAACGTCATTTACGTTATTTGTCGACATCTAGTGGCTTATCTTGGACATCTAGTGGCTTATCCGTTCGAGCAAGTTCTTAATCAAAATATATACGCACACAGACGATACAGATATTCATTTATTGCGTCTTTTGGTGATACGAAAGTCTAAAACTGACCACAATTGTGATAAATACGAAAATTCTTCAGGCGTCATGACGTCATATTTCCAAAACGCCACGCGCGTGACCCTCTCCGGCTTCCATCCGAGATGGAGCGCTGGAGCAGTTGTCCACAACAAACTAGACAAGGCAAGAATGGCTCGTAATTCTGTTGCCACGAGTGTTTTCTTTCACTGAAACAGGAAGGAGCTTCAGCGCGAGACCACCCGACCTCCACGTGACGTGAAAGCGACGCAAGCAGGCTTAGGATGATGGAGTCTTGGGTTCGATTCAGCGGGCAAAGTCAAGCGAAAGAGCGCGTGTTCAGGTGCACACGCACACACACACACACACACACACACACACACACACACACACACAAACATCTTCTCATCCCGGTGACCAAACGACTAAAATCCAAAGTACAAATTGACCAAAAGAGATACGCTTGTGTCCGAAAAACTATGAGTCGCGGATGTGGACGAAAGAGTCTCAAACGGTGTTTATGATAAAGGCTGTACAAGACTAGTAAACATGTTTTACCTAAACGGTCTGTGGCGTCTGAAAGTGACCAACGTCCTTAAATAATCTGGCGGGAACCTCTGACCTCCCCCAGTGTTTCGTGGTCAAGTGTGTGTCGAATCATTTTTCCCCCTTTTGAAAATAATTGATCGTTTCAGTCCCGCGTCTGTGTGTTTTATGTTTATTACTGTTTATGTGTGACACTCTGATCAGGTTTCATACAGGATCAGTCTTCATCCTCATACTCACTAGTATGGAGTCAGATTAGTGCCAAAAATATCTTGCAATCTTCACGCTTTCGTTTGAAACCTTTTTTTTCCACTTCAGATTGTTTCGTCCGTTTCATTTTTTTTTTTCGTTTGGACTTCTGGCACTAGCGTCACGTGGGGGCGGGTCTTACTCTGATTGGCTGGTGAGAATGTGATGGACAGCTGCTAGACCAGGAAGCCCGGTCCGGCACCTTTGTCAAATGTTAGAACTCAATGTGGCCAGCGAATCAAAAAGTTTGCCCACCCCTTGGTTTAACCGCTCGCAAAACTCCTCCCCCACTTCCTGGTCAAGCAGCTGCCAATCAGAGTAAGGCCCACCCCACGTGAAGCTTGTGCCAAAAGCCCAAACGACCAAAAACAAAACAAAGAAATCTGAAGCGAAAAAAAAAGTTTCAAACTAAAACGTGAAGACTGTAAGCGACAAATAAAAACTCAAACGTAAACGTAACAAATGTATACAAATGAAGCATTTTCTTAGTTTCTTAGAAATGTACGTTTGATTTTTTTTGCCACTAATCTGATTCCGTACAAGACGCTCAGTGACAGCGCAATCGCTCATTAGGGACAGTGCAGGTATTTGCCACCGGGGGGCACTGTGATGTCACTCATTGTCGCCAGATTTTACTCACATGTCAAAGCACAAAATCAACCATCCATCAGCATTGGCAGACATGGGCTGGCACACCATTGACATCCGGGCGTCGATATTTCACGCGCTCGCCAGTCATCCTCGCCCGTCGACATCAGCGACACACGCGTGTGTTTGTGATGCTCCTGACCTGTTTGTCGCAGGGCGGCCCAGTACTCCTGTCTGCTGCTGGCCGACGCCCTGCAGAGACGAGGAGGCGACGCCCACCTGCTGCACACAGTCCACACACTAGAGGCGCACTTCAGTCTGACCCGGAAATGTAAGAGCAAAGCGATGTCTCTCTGTTTCTCTCTCGCTCGCTCTCTGTTTGCATGTCTTTCTCTGTCTGTCTGTTTCTGTCTCTCTCTCTCTCTCTGTCTTTGTGTGTGTGTGTCTCTCTCTGTGTCTCTCTTTCTCTCCTTCTCTTTTGCTCTCTCACTGTCTGTCTCTGTCTTTGTCTCTCTCTCTCTCGTTCTCTGTCTATCTGTTTCTCTCTCTGTCTGTCTGTCTCTCTCTGTCTGTCTCTCTGTCTTTGTGTGTGTGTGTGTCTCTCTCTGTGTCTCTCTTTCTCTCCTTCTCTTTTGCTCTCTCTCTGTCTGTCTCTGTCTTTGTCTCTCTCTCTCGTTCTCTGTCTATCTGTTTCTCTGTCTGTCTGTCTCTCTCTCTCTCTCTCTCTCTCTCTCTCTCTCTCTCTCTCTTTGTCTCTCTCACGCTCGGTCTGTCTGTCTCTCTGTCTTTGTGTGTGTGTGTCTCTTTCTCTTTTACTCTGTCTCTCTCCTTCTCTTTTGCTCTCTCTCTCTCTCGTGCTCTCTCGTTCTCTTTTTCAGCCTAACCCGGAAACGTAAGAGCGAAGTGATGTCTAGTGAAGTGAAGACCGAGGCAGGAATGACGTGTGTGTGTGTGTGTGTGTGTGTGTCAGTGCTGCGCCTGGGAAGCTCGGCCGACGCCCTGGAGGCAGCGAAGCGTAGCGTTCACCTGTCGGACTGTGTGCTGCGTCTCTGCATCACCGTGGCGCACCTGAACCGAGCCATGTACTTTGCCTGCGACAACATCCTGTGGGCGGGGAAGACAGGCCTCGTTCCTGATCTGGACCAAAACAAATGGAGCCAGAGATCATTCCGGTCAGTGCCAGACACGCCCACTCGCCCCGTCCGTCTGTCTCTCACGCCGCTCGCTCTCCGCAGGTACTACCTGTTCGCCCTCATCCTCAGCCTGACCCGGGACGCGTACGAGCTGCGCCTGCTGATGGAGCGGGAGTCCGCTAAGCAGGCCCTGCCCTCTCCCCAGGCCCCACCTCTGCTGCAGCTCCGCCTCCTGCTGCTGGTGCTGCGCCAGAACCCTCCGCTCCTGCTGGACCTGCTGAAGAACCTGTGTGACCTCTTCATCCCGCTGGAGCGGCTGCAGCTGTGTCGAACCGGCCCGGGCTTTGTGGGCGCCTGCGGCCTAGCCTCCTCCGTCCTGTCCATCCTCACCATCGTCCACCCGTGGCTCAAGCTGAAGCCCTAAGGAGGGCCCAGTCTGTCTACTTTTTATTACAGTCTACATTCTGTAACTTTTTAAATAAACTACTCACTACATTTTGTACTTGCTCTAGACACTGCTTTTTGTTTTATTATTGTTTAGGGTTGTGTAAGTTAATAAATAGACCTTAATTCTAAAAAAAAAAAAATTTGGACTTTAAAATGAAAATGTTATTTTACTATAAAGAAGTTATTGACTAACATTTATTAACATAAATTAATAAACTTTTTGTTGGATTGTGAATGAATTTACAGAAATGTTTATTAAAAAGTTATATATTAGTCTTACAGTAATTACGTAGCAGCGCTGGAACACCGGATCATGGGTTCAATTCCCAGGGAAAGCAAGAATTTATTAAGTTGTCAAAATTGTGATGAAATTTGGATAAAAGCATCTGCTAAATGACTGTAAAGTAAAGCATGTTGTTCCAAACAACAAAGCTTGCTGTCAAATGTTTGTGTTCCGCCAGACGCTTAAATATAGACGCTAATATGACGTCATTCCTCCCGAAGAAAAATATTTTTGTTGCAAAATTGCCATGTGTATGTGCTACATATTAAGCGGTTATAAAATTATTACTTTTTTTATTTAAATTAATAATTTTTATTTTCAGTCAGTAGCGTTTTAGTATTTAAGTTGTTGTTTAATCTTTATGATTCTAATAAAGTAAATATATGATTCAATAAGAAAAAAATAATAAGCATTGACATTGGCGCATTAGAGCATTGGCTTTTATGCTCAGGAAGGCCTGCTTGAAGTATGCCCACGCAGGGCCACTGTGCATACTTATTGCCCCCCAGCTCGACTCCTGTGTGTTGGGGTTCTCACCGGGGCACGAAAGTTTTGTTGCTATGCACCAAATGGCAGTGTGGATTATCCTCCCTTTTTGGAGTCTTTGAGGAGAATGGTGGAGAGGGCACCCCCCGGAGACTCCATAGTCCTCCTGGGATACTTCAACGCTCACGTGGGCAACGACAGTCAGACTTGGAGTGGGGTAATTGGGAGGGACGGCCCCCCGGATCAGAACTCGAGCGGTGTTCTGTTACTTGACTTCTGTGCTCATCACGGATTGTCAGTACGAACACCATGTTCAAACATAGGAGTGTCCACATGCACACGTGGCACCAGGACACTCTAGGCAGAAGTTCGATGATCGACTTTATAATGGTTTCATCGAACTTGCGGCCGCATGTTTTGGACACTCGGGTGAAGAGAGGGACGGAGCTTTCAACTGGGAATACTTTGAAGACCTCCTCAATCCCACCAACACGTCTTCCAAGGAGGAAGCAGAGCCTCTGGAATCGGGGATGGGTGCTCTTATTTCTTGAGGCAGAGGTTGCCGAGGTAGTTAAAAAGCTCTGCGGCGGCCGGGCCCCGGGGATAGATGAGATCCCCCCAGATCTCCTTTAGGCTCTGGATGGTGTGGGGCTGCCCTGGTTGACACGCCTTTACACCATCGGGTGTCATCGGGGACAGTGCCTCTGGATTGGCAGACTGGGGTGGTGGTTCCTCTTTACAAGAAGAGGGTGTGTTCCAACTACAGGGAGATCACACTCCTCAGCCTCCCTGGGAAAGTCTATTCAGGGGTACTGGAGAGGAGAGTTTGTCTGATTGTCGAGTCTCGGATTGAGGAACGGACGTGGAACTACGGACCAGCTCCATACCCTTTTCAGGATCCTGGAGGGTTCATGGGAGTTTGCCCAACCAGTCTACATGTGTTTTGTGGACTTGGGGAAGGCATTCAACCGTGTCCCTCAGGGACTCCTGTGGGGGGTGCTCCGGGAATATGGAGTACCGGAGCCCTTGTTACGGGCTGTCCGGTCTCTGTATGATTGGTGTCAGGGCTTGGTTCGTATTGCCGGTAGCAATAGAGAGTTGGAGAGTTGGAGAGTTGGGCTCCGCCAAGGCTGCCCTTTGTCACCGATTCTGTTCATAACTTTTATGGACAGAATTTCTATGCGCAGTCGAGGTGGGGGGGGGGGTCTGGTTCGGTGACCTCAGGATCGAGTCTCTGCTTTTTGCAGATGACGTGGTCCTGTTGGCTTCGTCGGGACGTGATCTCCAGCTCTCACTGGATCGATATGCTGCCTAGTGTGAAGCGGTCGGGATGGGAATCAGCACCTCCAAGTCCGAGACCATTGTTCTCGACCGGAAAAGGGTGGAGTGCCCCCTGCAGGTCAGAGACGGGGTCCTTCCCCAAGTGGAGGAGTTTAAGTATCTTGGGGTTTTGTTCACGAGTGGGGGGAGGATGGAGCGGGAGATCGACTGACGGATCGGTGCTGCGTCCGCGATAATTAGGACGCTGCATCGGTCCGTCATGGTGAAGAGAGAGCTGAGCCAAAAAGCAAAGCTCTCGATTTACCAGTCGATCTACGTTCCTACCCTCACCCATGGCCACCAGTTGTGGGAGGTGACCAAAAGAACGAGATCCCGGATACAAGCGGCGGAAATGAGCTTCCTCCGCAGGGTGGCTGGGCTCTCACTCAGAGATAGGATGATGAGCTCTGCCATTCGGGAGGAGCTCGGAGTAGAGCCGCTGCTCCTCCGGGTCG
The DNA here is from genome assembly GCA_028128575.1 of Paedocypris carbunculus. Taxonomy (NCBI): domain Eukaryota; kingdom Metazoa; phylum Chordata; class Actinopteri; order Cypriniformes; genus Paedocypris; species Paedocypris carbunculus. The sequence goes on from SOMO01000331.1 coordinate 20,725, forward strand.
AGAGAGGCCAGATGGGATGGTCCCCGGACGCCTAGCTGCTGAGGTGTTCCCCACCGGAAGAAGACCCAGGAGCAGACCCATGACCCGCTGGAGAGACTATGTCTCCCGGCTGGCCAGGGAACGCCTCGGAATTCTTCCGGAGGAGCTGGAGGACGTAGCTGGGGCAAGGGAAGTCTGGGTCTCCTTACTCAGGCTGTTGCCCCCATGACCCGGCCCCGGATAAGCGGCAGAAGACGGTACGGTACGGTGTTGTCGAAAACGCAAACGTTAAATTCCCGCCTGTCGTGTGTATTACTTTTGAAAAATCACTTAATAACTTTTTGTCAACCATGTCTGTAGATGTGTCTGTGAAAAAGTGCCTTTTGGCCCAATGTATTTACATTTTCAAGGGTGGCCTGTTGAGAAATTTTTTTGGTCAGTCAACAAACCTGACCTACACACTTTTCAGAATTTTGGGTTAAATAAAATAATGTGATTTAATGTGTTCAAGGGGGGCAGTTTTGGTAAGGCGAGTGCCTAATAACTTCTTTGGCACAACCGTGTTTACCGTTTTACCGTCTCTCGAAGCAGAAACACTTTCTATAACACAGATTTCTAAAACTTAATTTTCACTGCATGTAAAAAGAGTCATTTATGGTAAATATTATGCAACGTTACATTTCCAGTGACCTAAACATCAAGTTCAAGATCTGAGCATTTGTAAGGAGCTTTTCACATTTTAACTGTCTCAAAGCGCACAAAGTTTGTGTTTGCTACATCCGCTGTCAGGGTCCGAGTCCTGTAGGATGAAAAGCATGTGGTCAACTATGACGTCACGTGATCCGCGGTGTTTGTGACGTATGATGCGTATAAACGCGTACGCGGTATAAAACACACACACACACACACACCTTCAGCTGACTCGAATCTTCTGTTTCAAACATCTGGGCAGACGACGAGATAACGTGTCAGCGTCACGCCGAACGGTAGTAGAGAGGGGCGGGGCTTTCTGATCCCAGCGCTTCTGATTGGTAGACGTCAGTGAGTCCAAACGTCCAATACGCTCTCTCCAAACGTCCACAAAACCTTCTTTTAGTTTCAGTTTTTTATTTAGGTTGTTCCACTCATGAAATCATAGAAGATTTTCCAGCACAGATGCTTATTGTAACCGGTATCAGGTCACATGATCAGTAAACATCTGTACAGCGATAAGAGCCGGTCATGTACGTTACTGTACGTGCTGCGAGACGCATCCGCAATCCACCTGCACGAGATAAGACCGTGTGAACCGCCGCTGAGACAATCAACTGATCAGAGTCACAATCATCTGATAAACCAGAAAGCACAAGACTGACAGTTCCTCTGATGTCCAGTTAGATTACTATCTCTGACTCTCTCTCACTCTCTCTCTCTCTCTTTATCTCTGACTCTCTCTCTCCCCCCTTTCTCTTTCTTTGTCTCTGACTCTCTCTCTCTCTCTCACACACACTCTCGTTATCTCTGACTCCTACTCTCTCTCTTTATCTCTGACTCTTACTCTCCCTCTCTCTCTCTCTCTCTCTCTCTCTCTCTCTCTTTCTTTATCTCTGACTCTCTCTCACTCTCTTTATCTGTCTCTCACTCTCTCTCTCTCTCTAAAGCCCTCTCTCTCTTTATCTCTTTCTCGCTCTCTCTTTCTTTCTTTCTTTCTTTCTGTCTGTCTGTTTCTCTCTCTGCCACCCCCCTCTCTGTCTCTCTCTCTTCTCTGTTTGCCTTTCTCTCTCTCTCTCACTCACTCTCTCTCTCTCACTCTGACACTCTAACTCTCTCTCCGTCTGGAACTTGGTCTGCTCTGAGCAGGTTGTGTGTATGTGTGTGTTCTCGTGTCATCAGGTCATAATCATCATCTTGTGTCGACGTGCAACACAGCAGCATTTTCCTCCTTCGTGTGGAGTGATAACAGCCGCTCGCCCCTGTAACCCTTTACTGTCCAGCACCAAGTCCTCGAGCGGCCACAATTTTGTTAATTGTATAATTACATGGTGTTCATTGATAACAAACAGAACCAAAGAACAAATATTGCTCTCATCAGCGACACCTAGTGGTGTTTAACATACATGCATCAATGTAAACAGTTCCATATATTGATTGGGACATTTTTTCAAAGCCACGCCCCTTGTACCTTTCCTGGACCACGCCCCCCACAGAGGTTGCCCACGAAGGGCCTTTTATTGCGTACAAGGTCACAGTAATACAAAAAATGCCAGGTAAGGTGATCAAATCAATAAATAAGACGGCATTTAAAGAAACTCAATTAAATATTTTTTGTAAGTAAAAGATGTTTACAAATTTTACTTACAAATAAATTTTTGTTGTTCAATTTATTTTGTTCCCTATCGAGCTGTCACTACTGACACTACCAAACGGGGAACAACGTTTCCTGACAAAACAAGTGAATCAATAGAATGACGCAGTGACAACTGCATCCAATGGCGTCGGAGCGCCGCCCCCTGGGCGTGGCACACCCCCTGAGGCGCATGCTCCGCGGCCATTTCCTCAGTACATTTTTCTTCACGAACGAGTGAACTAGCGAGACGGTTGTCTCTTTTGTTAGCATTTTAGCTTAGCCTTTTGTTACCGCCGTTAGCTTAGCAATGGATAGCGCTAGAGGCCCCGGGCTCGAGTCCTTTGTGTCTACCGACCAAGCGGCTCGAACCGGGAATAGGCGGTGCGTGAGGTGTTCGGGGCCCGTCGAGTCCGACGACACCCACGCTGAATGTGTCCACTGCCTGACACATCGTCGCCACGACGACGACGCCCTCTCTATGACGGCGTCTCAGTCGGGGTTCCAGGAGCACGCGGCGCAGAGTGTCGACCGCATGCTCGCCGACGAGGACCTCGCCGATTGTCTGGCCGAGGCGGTCGCCCTCATGGGACTGGAGTGGCAGGCCCCGGAGCCACCAACGAACTCCTGGCTTGACGGCAGCAAGACCAGGGTGGGCGCCCAAGCCGCGCGTCTCAGGGCGGCCCCCTTCTTCCCTGAAGTCCACAAGAAGCTCACGCGCTCATGGGGAGCCCCGTTTTCGGCCCGTACGCGCCCGCCGGGCTGCCCCATGATGACCACGGTGGACCGGGCGGAGGACTCCGTGTACACCCGGATCCCCAGGGTGGATGCGGCGATGGCGTCGCAGCTATGCCCGAACAGCCACTGGGGAAACACCCTACTCCCCACCAAACCGTGCCGTGCCACCGCGGGAGGACCATGGGCGGCCTGGTGGTGCTCCACAGGCACCTGTGGCTCAACCTGGCGGAGGTCAGGGAGGAGCACTGGCGACAGCTGCTCGACGCGCCCAACGTCCCGGGCAGCCTGTTCGGGGACGCGCCGGAAACGATGGTCGTGGGGGTGGATGCGGCCCAGAAGAAGGCCAAGGCCTACAGCCGCATTTTTCAGCAGCGGGAGCAGAGGCAGCAGCCGCGCCCCGCGGACAGGGGACGCTCGAGATCGACTGCGCGTGGGTGGAGCCGTGGGCGAGGGACCAGCCTCCGGCGAGAGCCGCCGCCGGTCCGCCAGCCTCCAGGCTCTCAGCCGCAGAAACGACGAGGCGCCGCTCCCCAGCACGGGACAGCCGCAGCAGCAGCGGCCCTGACTCGCAGCGGGCCCCCAAGAGGGCCGCCTCTCCCGTCGCAACGTTCCCGGCGAAGAGGCGTCAAGTTCGTGCCGCCGGGTGGGGTCGGTTGATCCCACCGGCTGTGTTAATTCCTGCAAATGTGTGTCCGTGTGCCTCGGTGCGTTGCGGGAATTCATTAAAGAGTGTTGTGTCAGGGAGCATGTGTGTCGTTCCTTCTGCAGTAAAGGTGAGTGTCGCACAGCCCCTCAGTCGGGCCTTAGACCAGTGCAGCACAATGAGCGCGACTATCGCGACAAGCTGCGGTTCACACACACACCCCCCGTCGCAGGCCCCCGGAGGGCCGCAGGTAAGGCTCTCCCCGGCAGACTGCGTACAGCAGTGGCAGGCCCTCCCCCGCATCTCGCGGTGGGTTCTGGGTATCGTCGAGAGAGGCTACACGCTCCAGTTCGAACACAGACCCCCCAGGTTCAGGGGCGTGTTGGAGACGCAGGTGTGCGACGCAGATGCCCCGCTGATGTGGGAAGAGATCAGCTCCCTGCTCCGCAAGGGCGCGGTGGAGCCGGTTTCGGACCGGGACAAAGAGTGCGGCCTGTACAGTCGCAACTTCTTGGTCCCAAAGAAGGAGGGCACTATGAGGCCCATCCTGGACCTGCGACCGTTGAACAAGGCGCTGATCACGCGCCTGTTCAAGATGTTGACTCTGAAGCAGATCCTGTCCATGGTGCGGGCGGGGGACTACTTCGTCACCGTCGACCTGCAGGACGCTTACTTTCACGTCCAAATCGTCCCGAGGCACCGGAAGTTCCTCCGATTCTCTTTTCAGGGCAGAGCTTTTCAGTTCAAAGTCTTGCCTTTCGGCCTCTCGTTAGCGCCGAGGACCTTCTCACTCTGTGTGGAAGAGGCCTTGAGACCGCTCAGGGAGCAGGGAATGAGGATCTTCTGCTACTTGGACGATTGGATGATCATGGCCCAATCTCCGGACGTCTTGAGGGAGCAGACGATGCAGCTCATATCCCACCTGGTCAGGCTGGGTCTGAACGTGAACCTCAAGAAGAGCAATCTGACCCCCACCCAGACCATTCGGTTTTTGGGGGTGGAGTTGGACTCTCGCGCTATGAGAGCGCGCCTTTCGGACCCCAGGAGGGGGTCGTTCCGAGACGCGCTGGCGGCGTTCGCGCCCGGGCGGCGCGTCTCGGTGAGGCAATGTCAGAGGCTCTTGGGCCTTATGGCTTCGGCGACGTCAGCTTGTGTGCTGGGTCTGCTGCATATGCGTCCGTTACAGTGGTGGCTACACGACACTGTACCGGCGTCAGCTTGGGACAGCGGCCGGGCGAGGATCCGGGTGTCGCCGGGTTGTACCAGGGCGCTGGCCCCGTGGTACGACGGGCGCATGTTCGAGAGGGGCGTTCCCCTGGGCAGGATACCCATGAGGACCGTCGTCTCCACAGACGCCTCCCTCGCGGGTTGGGGCGCGGTCTGCAATGGGACCCCGGCTTGGGGCCACTGGCCGGAGCACCTCGAGGGGCGTCACATCAACCAGCTAGAGCTGAGGGCGGTAGCCCTTGCTCTCAAGGCGTTCCTTCTCCTGGTCAGGTCGGACAATACGGCGGTGGTGTCGTATCTGAATCGCCAGGGCGGTGTGAGGTCGCGGGCTCTCAACCGGGGCGCCAGGGAGCTCCTCCTGTGGGCAGACAGGGAGCTCCTTTCGCTGAGGGCCATCCACGTTCCCGGGAGGTTGAATGTCGGGCCGGACCTTTTGTCCAGAGGGGGCATTGCTCATGGGGAGTGGAGGCTCCACCCTCAGGCGGTGCGACTCATTTGGGAACGGTTCGGAGAAGCGCA
>SOMO01000332.1:51895-71091 GCA_028128575.1 Paedocypris carbunculus
CATTATCTATTAGATGTTAATACAATTTTAGCATTTAATTGTCACCAAATCAACCCCAGTTCGTACCGTGCCTTAGTCTTCTTCAATTTCTCGAGTCCACCAGAATCTGCTCAAAAACAGCATTTATTTTATTATAATATTATAATAATTTACATTAAGAGTTCGTTTCCATCTTTGGAAGGTAAAATCCTGCCTGGAGGAGACGTAGAGTCGCCGTCGCTCGAAGAGGCTGGTGTTGATGTGGTGCTGCATGAAGGATTCTGTAAGGACCGTCTGTGAGACTGAGCAGCGATGACCATGCGCTCTGCCCGAGTGAAAAAAACAGGACTCTGCTGGTCATCCAGAGTGCTACGCCTTTCAGAATTTAGAAAAAAAAAAATCAGTATATAGTAATTCAGATTAGTATAAATTGGTTTACGAACCCTGTTTGACTAAAAAAGGTGTTTTGGATTGCTGGACTTGAAAGCCACTTCATCACCGGCGTCGTTTTGTCTGGTGAGCACTGTGAAAATACATTTCCAAACAATAAATGAAGTCTCAGATTTCATTATTCTTTAATGTAAAACACGGGACTTTTGGGATTAGATTCTTACTAGCATATCAACATCAACAGATGACAACATTAATTATATGATTAAATAAAAAATTTAAAAATATTAAAATTAACATTAAGATTTCTTAATAGTAGTAAACTTTGCAGAAAAGCAAAACTTCTCCAGAATACCAAAGTAGCGTTTAATTAAAAAAAAAAATGAAAAAAAAAAAAACACAATAATTATCTGATATTGACGAGCCCTACGTTTTGTATGTTACTATAAAAGAAAAGTGTTCCAAGTAAAACTCTAACCGGTGTTTGTTGAACCGTTCCTGGAATTGAATTTTCGTCTTCATTTTCTGTTGTCCGTACACGGAAAAAGGAAAGGCCAAACTGTAAGCGCTTGTTGAACGGCTGAGTGCACGTGATCTGAAGTCTGTCCCAGCTTTGCTCAGCAGTCTCCAGGAGAAAATCAGCTGGACGTATAGAAGCGGAGGTCATATCGGTGAGAACAAGTCACCCATACACTGTACCTTTTTTAAACATGCGGACACTTTGACGACCAGTTCCGAGCTTTGAATCAGCAGGACTCATGAGGGTAGCAGTGGGAAGCAGCGTGAGATACGGATGGTCTGATGGCCAGGAGGAACGTCCCACATCCACCTGAACAAACGCAGAGCCAAAGTTTCCTGCACAAGCAAAGACAGGAAGATGCTGATTATTACAACCACAGAATCTGTCTGGTTTGACTCGCAACATTTGTTGGACTAAAATTGACAATTGTGCAACTTGAAATATTGTATTCAAAAGAATGACGGTCTTTTTAATATACGTAGTTTATTTTATTTGTGGAAGTTAAAGCTTTTACAAATGTTTCATATAATTTCCACCTGTAAAAGTTGATGACCGAGGAAATGCTTTACCAAAAGAACTTGGACTCACAGAATATGAGTATGACTCACAGACTCCATCTGGAATTAATGGACTAATTATATTGCATAAATATTATTATTTTAAAACTTTGATCAGGACTAAGACTTCAATCTGAGTGATATATTATCTAATATAATTGAACAATTATGCTGAATGATACGTTACAGAAATTACCATAATAAATACTTGTTAAAAAAATTTAGTGGTGAGAGAAGTACCTTAAATTTGTATTATTATTATTATTATTATTATTAAGCCTACCTAACTGTACGCATTTAATATGAAAAAAGTGCCTTTAAAGTGAAAAAATATTGAAAACAGACATTTTTCTTTTAAAGTTGCACCTTATAATAAAAGTTAACAGTTAAACCTTATGTAAAATAAAGTGACTCAAATAAAGCGGTCAAGCTGAAGAACGAGTCTGGTGGACCACCGTCCTTTTCTAACGTGCTAGTGTGTTTTCCTATTAAACGATCATCACAACCTCCTGATATCACACACACTGGCTCACCCACGTCGATGAATCCTACAACAGACGCTCGCTCCAGCTGAAGCTCCACTCGGAGAACTCCACTGCGGTCCAGCTCACTGCACAGCCACGGCCTCACACTCCCACCGCTGACACACAGGTTATCTACAACGCTCTTACAGTCCTGGTGACACACAACAAAAGAAAGAGAGGTGGTAGAAGAGAAGGAAAAAGACAAGGTGAGAGAGAGTGAGAGAGGAGAGAAAGACAGTGAGAAAGAGGGCAATGGAAAAAGACAGAGGTAGAGAAAGGAAGAGATGGGAGAATAAAGAAAGACATAAAAATAGAGACAGTGAAAAAGAGACAATGAGAGAAAGAAAAATGAACATACGAAGAGACAGCAAAAGAAAGATACATTTTGGAAAAATAAAAGAAACATGAGAAAATTAGAGTAAGAGAAAGAAAGAAAGAGCGAAAGAAACAGAAAAAAGATAGAGTAAAGAGAGGGATAGAAAGCAAGAAAGAAAGTTAGCTCCACAACAACCCTATGGGAACATAGGAAACGTTCTAAAGCTGCTTGATTTCTACTCACTGTCTACTCGTAGACCGCGAATGCTCTTTGCGTATTTACCTGTGATGAAAACGAGACGATATGCTTAATTTTAATCGGCGCCATTGTTGAAGTTCCTTGTTTATTTCTCCATTTGACTTGAGCGCGCTTGGTTAGCGTGACGTCACCAAGTTGGCGCGGCTTCGCATTTCCCGCGCGATATTCGTGAGCCCGCCCACGCACAATCTCTTCCGGTTACGAAGACGCAGAAGAAGAAAAAGAAAAAGACGAAGAAGAAGAAAGGAGGAAGAGCTCAAGATCTCCAACATCAACAAAACTAACGACATAACAATATGACGATACCGACAGGAGTGCACGACCATCCGACCATCTGCCTCTGCGATCTGCTGCGGATCATGTGTTCGCTTCTGTTGTCCTGCGTTTGTCTGACGCTCGTCCTGCTTGTCGCTCTCCTTCTCTTCATCTGGGGGATTAGAACTTGGCTACAGATGGAACGGAAGAGCCGAAAAACGCGTTCTGACCAGCTGACCATCGCCTTCTTTCACCCTTACTGCAACGCCGGAGGTGGAGGAGAGAGAGTGCTGTGGTCTGCTATTCGAGCTCTTCAAACGCGCTATCGAGATGTTTCCATCGTGGTCTACACCGGAGATCAAGACGTGACTCCTCGGGAGATTCTGACCGGAGCCCAGCAGCGTTTTAACATCACACTTCCTCGAGACATTACGTTCGTGTTCCTGAGGCATCGTCTCCTCGTCGAGGCAAAGCTTTACCCACATTTAACTCTTCTGGGACAGAGTGTGGGCTCCATATTCCTGGGATGGGAAGCCCTGACTAAATATGTCCCAGACATCTTCATTGACTCCATGGGCTACACCTTCACCCTGCTCATATTCCGTTATCTGGGTGGTTGTCACGTGGGAAGCTATGTCCACTATCCAACCATCAGCACGGACATGCTCTCCATGGTCCAGGAGAGGAACCCGAGGTTCAACAATGCTGAATACATCTCCAGGAACCCGTTGCTTAGTTCCATCAAAGTGATTTACTACTGTGTCTTCTCTATGCTCTATGGATTGGCTGGTTCGTGCAGCGAGGTTGTCATGGTGAATTCCACCTGGACTTTAGGTCACATTCTGGCTCTTTGGCGGGTTCCTAATCGCACCAGTGTGGTGTATCCACCGTGTGATGTCCAGGCCTTCCTGGACGTCCCTTTAAATGAAGAAACGGAGATGGAGGAAAGCAAAAAATGTCACTCTGTGGTTTCTGTGGCACAGTTCCGACCGGAGAAGGACCACATGCTGCAGATCAAGGCTTTTAAGAAAGTTCTGGAAAGGAGGGAGACCAGTCCTGCTGGACGGGAGACGGTGAAACTGGTTTTGATTGGTGGATGCCGCAATCAGGAGGATGAGAGTCGGGTGCTGATGCTGAGGGGGCTGTGTCAGGAGCTGGGCGTGGCCGACAGGGTGGAGTTTAAACTGAATGTTCCCTTTGAGGATCTGAAGGAACATCTCACGACTGCTACAATCGGGCTGCACACGATGTGGAATGAGCATTTTGGCATTGGTGTGGTGGAGTGTATGGCGGCCGGGACGATTGTTCTGGCCCATAAATCAGGGGGTCCCAAATTAGATATTGTGGTTCCTTATGATGGTGGTCCAACTGGCTTCCTGGCAGACGATGAAGATTCTTTTGCGAATGCTATGGATGTGATTCTGTCTATGACGCCGGCTGCTCGCTTTGAGATGCGCCAACGAGCTCGACAGTCAGTCACACGATTTTCGGACCAGGAGTTTGATGGTTCATTTCTGGCTGCTGTGGAGCCATTAATATTGTCACTGCAGCGGTGATGATGGGGAGGAAATGTACAGTTTGTCTTGATTAAAGTAAAATCAAACTAAAGAAATGAAGATTCTTTTTTGTTTTGGGTTACTTAAGGGATGGTAAATTATTCAATCAGTGGTGAGGAATTCAACAGTTTTTGCTTCGATTATGAAACAAAAAGCCAGACTATTTTTGACTTGTGAAAATTCCACAAATTGATGAGTGATAAGAGAGCACAGAATGTAACGGCTTTAGTTTCATACATCAACAAATTGTATGGAATTTTTCTATGTATTTAATTTATTACATTTTTTTTTAAATAATAAAAAACCACTTTGGGACAATAATAACACACATCGCCCTCTTGTGGTCATTTTAAGTTTTCTGCTTTTTGTTTTCATTTTGTAATAAATGGTTTTACGTTATTATTTAGTTGTCAAATAACAGTAAGCAATTTGATAGTAGATTATTTAGTCTAAAATCAAATAACAATTCATTAGTAATTCCCAAGTTAAATATATGAGCAACTATATGAGCAACTAGACACAAAAAGATACAAATTATATACATTTACATTTTTTTTTTTTTTACTTTATCATTTTACTTTTTTTTTTTTTACAAGAATAGGTCTGTGTTCAATTTGTACAATTTAAAAATATTTGAATAATGAAAACATTTTGGTTAAGTTTGTGTGGCGTCAATAAGGCTGTTTGAAACCTTTTTCGAATAGGTAACATGTTTTTGATTAGTGACTTTTATTCTAGAGAAAAATCTCTATTTACTCCCTGGAGGTTCGGGAAAATGGTGACGACTTTTATTGCTTTTGACTTTTAACGGCTTCCACCGTTGTTGTTCTTTCTCCAGCTGTTCTTGAACTGCAGATGTTGTATGTGGGTGTGGGGAATCGGGGGCTGTTCGAAACATCTGTCATCCATCCATCTTTTCTAAACTTTAAAGAACTTTACATTCTGCGTAAAGAAATAAACCCCGCTGCTGTATTTTAATTAGTAATTTTCGGTGTGTTTATGTTGATAGTTGGGTGAAACGTAATATAAAGCAACGCACGTCCAAACAAATTAATCACATACAAATTCAAAGGACATTCTATGTGCTAAAAACGAACAGTAGGAACACAGAACATCCCGTGAACTTTTGTTTGTCTGTTTTTCTTATTTTCAATATACTAGTATATATTTTTATCGTAAAATATTGTTAATTTTAAATGGTTAATTTAATTTATCTTTTTTTCTTTTCACTAATATTTAAACAGGTTTACCGTTTTAGTTTTTATAATATTATGTATTTACAAGTCAATTATAAAATATTGCTCATAGCAATAAATGTTATTATTTATACGAGGGCAAATATTTTCAATGCATGTTCATATTAATTAATTTGGCAATGTAATTACTAGAAAAGTTTAATAACCGTTTTATTTCAGGATAGGCACAAATCCAAAAATTAAACAAATTCGCCAACAGTCTTCTGTTATATACGTATTATATTTTTTAACGTCATGATTTTGTTTTCTAGATACGTGTGGACAGAAAGACTATGGGGCGTCACGTTGACGCATCACGTGGTCACTCGTCTCTTTTTCATATTTCCCCGCACATTTGATGAGAAAGTGCAGAACAAGCAGCAGGTTGAGTCTCGAGTCGCCATGTGGTGTCACATCAAACGGCAGAAGGAAGGATAAAGAGCGGATCATCCAAACTCATTCAGTGATTTACTCATCCCGTGCACGCGCGCGCCTCTCCAACTCACGCGAATAACGGAGAGGATTATTGGTTCTGAAATGCTGTCTTTCTCTGTTACTGGGAAAACACTCGGGACACTCCGTGGCTAGGTCAAATCAAAACTTTTTTCAGTCTTTCAAGTGATGGATCTGGACTCTGCGGTTCCCGTCGAGCGCGCGCCAGAGTCGCTCTACAGAACCGCGCTGGCGTCGGGAGGAAACTCCGATTATTTACCATCCGTCTGCAGCGAGTCGGGCTCCTTCATCATGGTTCAGCCCAAAAATCGCCTCGATTCTCCATCCAGACTGTCGGTGACGATGATTGTGGTGGTCGTGGTGGTGCTTCAGGTTGCGTCGACCACTGGACTCTTCATCTACTTGAACACGTCGATGGCGCAGGTAAACGTCTGTTATCCTACACATTCTATAGATAGACGATCGTTTCCCACGTGTATTTCTTCCACATTATGTCTTGATTGTTTTCTGGCTGAAGTCACTTGAAAAGTGCATTCAAGCTCTACTTCCCTGCAGGCTGACATGCTGCCATCTTAAAAGATCAGGTTCTTGTGTTTTCATTGTCACTGTTTTTTTTTTTTTTTCAACCACTGGTCATCAAACCTCAGTTCTGGAAGAATGAAAAGCCAGTGAAAGTTGATACTAACTTTGACACTCGGTTTCACTCTTTTGAGGAAAGCACTAAAGGAGAAAACTGCTGGAAAGTGCAGCAGAGGTGTAAGTACCTGTAAACCATACTTGAGTAAAAGTACGAATACTTACTGTAAAAATTACTGCATTACAAGCTACAAGTCACCAATTTCAAGAAGACTTAAGTAAATCCAATTTAAAGTATCCAATTTTAAAAGAACTGAAATATTTTACTTGTGACAAAGTCAGTCTCAATTCAACTCAAGTGCAGCTGCTTGTTCACGTGATTTAGCTGATGAATAGCATCCAGTACCTTTGTCCCCCTGCAGATGGCGATACCGCCTCGTCCGCCCAAGAAATTAATCGCAGTAGTAAAAGATTCTGACTTGTCGTGCACAATCACAATATAACAAGTAATGGTAAGTGTCCATTTAAATATAGTGAAGTAAAAAGTACAGATAGTCAATCAAAAATGTAGTCAAGTAGAGAGTAAAAGTTGCTTCTATTTTTGATACTCAGTACAAGTACATAGTAGCCAAAATAGCTTAAGTAAAGTCCATTTAGTCAAGTACTTTACAGTACTGGAGACAACTGCTTAGAATTCTGCAGCTCCCTTGGACACAGAAATAGAAAAAGGGTTCAGAAAATGAATGGATGGATGTTAATTCCTTCTAACTCCTTAGCTTTATCCACTCTCAAGGTCGGTGGTTTTGAGAAAAATGGCTTAGTGGCTTGGCTATAATAGACACAATACACACTTGAAAACAAGCAAATGCCAAACCGTCAACCACAGAGTTGAAACCAGAGAAGAAACAAAAGTTGTGTTATTCTTTCACTTTTGTCTTTGTGTGTCTTTCTCTTTTTATTTTCCCACATTTTGCTCTCGGTCTCTTGGTTTTTATGTTTTCCTGTCTCGGGAATGTTCGTTTGGACTTTGGAAAGCACTAATAGAGCTTATCAAATAAATAGCCTGTGTGTTCACTCCAAATATTTTTTTCATTGGCTTTGTTTTTGCTAAATGACTTGAGCATGTGTGTGTGGTCGACTGCCTGGTAATCACACACAGATCCATTACAAATCGAGACGCTAAAGCGAATCATTCTTGAAGGTCCAGACCCAAGGTGTGATGGAGGAGCTGAGGTGTCTGGGGCTTCTGAACGCTCTGGACAAACATCAGGATGTTCCTGATGACCTGCTCCAGCTCTTCGGCGAGCCGTGCTTCAAACTTGCCGACGGACTCAAAGCCTACATCTCAAAGGTACAGGCGTGATGATCTAGTCGGGGTTTGTGTAGTGTGATGTTCACAAGACAAGACATTCTACATGTACCTGTAGAAATAAGTATACAAAATTTGGGTAAATATAATATATGGGTAAATATAATATAATTATTAAATCACGAAATTCTGGCAAAGAACAAAAACGAGATTGGACACTGTCTTCACCGTTTTTATAATTGCAAGAAGGATAATTTGTACATTAAAAAAAAGCATTTAATTGACAGATCAAGCACACATTTTAGGGTAACGCTTTCAACTGAGAAACCGGTATCAATTTACAATTACAGTCTCAATTTTACCATGTAGCTCTTTTTTTAACTTTTAGTATGATGCTGGCCGATGTGCCAATTGAAATAAAATTCAATGTTTAAGCAAAAAAACGTAGAATTAAATACTTCTCAACAAGATTTGAGCGTTTAAATCAAGTTCACGAACCCCTCTGTCTGTCTCTCTCTCTCTCTCTCTCTCTCTCTCTCTCTCTCTCTCTCTCTCTCTCTACATTTGACATTCCTTTGCATATGCAATATACATGCTATATATATTGTACATGAGTGTATATACCATAGTGGGGTGTTTTCTCCAATTTACTCACAATGTCGTAAAGTGCTAGTGCTTAACTAAAGATTTTGGAGATAAATCTGCTCTCTGTGTCACGGTGCAGAACGGATCAGTTCTTTCACACGCTCTCGGCATAAAGACGGAAGCGCGCTAAACTGTTTCCAATCGTTTCCAGCTTTGGCTGCAGGAATAGTTTGTCACGAAACACATGTACATTCCTCCCGGAAATAAAACAACAGCAGCCAATAATTAAGTGTCTAAGTCTGTATATTTATCTAAAGAAAAAACAGTTATACATTACCACCATGTTTGATATTGCGATTAGCAAATTTGAAAATTGCATAAAAAATATAGGAAAAAAAGAACAAAAAAAAGAGTTTTGCCTGTCTTTTAACTTGGACTCAAAGTTTTTCAGTCAATCTGACAAATTTGTGTTTATTATAAGACATTTCGCAGCACATTTTGGTCCTCGCAAACCCTTCTCATCTCTTGTGTGTGTTGTAGGTGACAGAAAGCATCATCTCCAAGCACAGCTTCGCAGGTTACTACACCGTTTTAGAACAACTTTCTGCTGTTTGTGCCCAGTTGACCTGTTTTCATGGCTTTTTTCCCGTTTCTCAGAACGTGTCGCCATCCCTCCTCGCGCAAAACTGCTCACTAGCGGCAGCCCACGGCCATCGGCTCATCTTACGCTGCGAGACAACGGACCTCAGGGTGGGTTTGTCTGGATCACTCGCCCTCCACATCAGCAGAAAAGCTGCTTATGTTTTCCCACAACTCCGTCAAAAACAAGTTTTTAAGAAACTGATTCATAGGGAATTTAGCAACATGACAAAATATCCGAACTGTTTAATGTTGAGGCAGCAGATAACGTGGCCGAAAAAAACAGCTCAACAGATGCTTTTGTGGCCGCAAACAAATCTCAGCAGAGTTCCCCACATTCCTGAAGAAGTTCCTGGTGATAAATTTTATGGATTTGCTTGGCCACTCAAAAAATGCTATAAATATTTTAATCCCCCCGAGACATACAATTTAACACCTTTCACAAAAATTCATGTTGTGTTTAAAATAAATATATTTTCATGTATAGTTATGTGTGTGTGTGTATATACACGTATATAACTATAATAATAATAATGTGTGTGTTTTATACGTATATCAAATCAAAACAAGTTTTGCTTATCAGTACGCTGTGCAGTGAAACTGTTTATAATAAAGCTTGAAACTTTATTTAAAGAAAAGAATAAATACTAGTTTATACAGAGTATTACACATTAAATTTTTATTATAAAATAATTACTTTATACATATATTTTATCATATATTTAATATACAGTGTATATATACATGTATTTATTATTTAATTAAACTACTGTTTAATTGTGATATTTTTTTATGTACATATTTTGTAAAAAAATGTTACGTTTTCTTTTACATTTTGATAACGTGGGCAATTTGCTTACAAAGTATATATAAACAGTGAATATAATTCATATGTATATTGATTATTATACTGTAAAAGGTATTTTAATACATACATTTTTTTTTATTATTATTACATCAAAAAGAGGTTTATTTAAAAAAGTCCGTCGGAACTTTTGCCACTGAAAGGAAGTTGGATGACCAATTGCAATCAAGTTTGAATGAATGCTATGATAGTATTAATTGATAAAAAGTGCATTTGAAGAATGAGTTTGTCCGTGCTAAGTTTTCTTGTGTTATTTCTCAGGAACCACATTCTTAAATCCGCAGAGCGACCTTCACCAGTCCTGTCGCCATCCTGTCCGCTCCTGGGGAAACCAGAGCTTCGGTTCACACATTCACAACATGACCGTGTCCAACGGGCGTCTCCGTATCCCTCGCACTGGCCGCTACTATTTGTACGCCCAGGTCTACTTCCGATACTTCACGCTCTCCATGGAAGATTACCGCTCGGGCACCTTCAGCCACCAGGTGGTGCAGTGTGTCTACAAGAAGACGGCGTATCCTCGGCCGATTCAGCTCCTGAAGGGCGTGGGCACCAAATGCTGGTCTCCAGATAGTGAAAATGCCCTTCACTCCATCTACCAGGGTGGCTTGTTTGAGCTTCGGGCTGGAGACGAGATCTTCATATCCGTGTCTTCTCCCACAGCTGTGCATGCAGAGGACTCCTCCAGCTATTTCGGAGCCTTCCTCTTTGACCTGTGAGAGATGTGGTCTCCTTCCAAGAAACGGAAGCGGTTCCTATCAGAGGGCCCCACGTGGGAACCTTGAAAACAAAAACAAGCTCCCGTCTGCCACGACGGCATAAAGTGACCCTGAAATTGCCCATGATGGTACACACGTTAGCCAAAAAACAAATAAAACGGGGAAAAAAGTTGCTTTTGGCTGCTAAGAGTGACTTTTTGGGACACGTGTCTCTTTTTTCACGTTATTTTTGTGACTTTGTAGGTTCCTGATTATCAGTGTTTCTGGGGGCTTTGGAAAGACAAAGCTTCTATGGTTTCTTTAAGAGTACGTATTTGACTGCACGTGAGAAAAATCTGACGTGTAGTGAAAAATTGCGTAAAGTAAATGTGTATATACGCCATCTTTCTGTTTTTGCACTGTTGTTTATAAACATATACATAACTCCAGATACAATTTCTCAAAGTGTGAAATAATTCCACTTATGTTAAGGGACACGGGTGAGATTTACGTGTCAGGATCCACATAGAAAGAAAACACAGACAAGTGTGTTACATTGTTTCTTTTACTGTTTATGAATAAGTTACAGTGATGTGATAATTATATTTACTGATAATATATGCATAATGTTAAAAAATGTACATACTTTAAACAATCACAGTAAAACCAAAGAGATAATAGCAGACGCTTGTTTTTTCCCCATATTTTAACACACAATGCTCAATGAAGTTAAGATGCTCATGTAAATGTGAAGTTGAAATAAACAATTCAATCATCTGGTTGTGTTTTTCTGCTCTGTCTGCGAGGCCGACAAAGGAAGTGGCGGTAATTTGCATGGCTACAGTCTGAGATGCGCGTGATAGGAAAAACATGTAATAAAGCAATGAGCGTGAGTAAATAATAAACTATTGAAGTCATGTCACGATCATGGTATAGAAAATAATGCCATTCCTATGTGTTCTAAGCATTGACTTGCGCTCTCGGGGATTAGCAGCGGAACGGAGAGCAGGAATTCTTGAAAGTGCCTGAAATTCAACAACAGAAAACTCGAGCAAACACAGCTGCACTTAAAATCCGAAAAACATTTATTTTATGGGGAAAAAAAAAAAAAAAGTAGGAGAAAAACTTCTGGATAAAAGAAAAAACGCACCTTGTAAAATTGATAATTTCTAATTTGCAAAAAAGTCAATTTAATAACGGCTCCCTATTGTCAGAAAAATATGATACCGCTCTATAAAACAAACCCCAAAACCTACCAACCGGGATAAAAACAACACAAGAAAACACTTGATTGTAAAATTGCGAGGAGCCAAGCGTTCACTCAAACAATAAAAAACCTTGTAAACAGCAGGAACTGTTACTCGAGCCTATACATAAACCTGTAGCTGATTGATACGGAATGAAATGTGTAGTTGTGATATTCTGGAATAACGTTCCATCCAGTCCGTTTGACGAGTAGGTAACTATGGTGATACGTTCTGAGTTCTGTGATGCCGAGTCCCACCTCAGAAGCCGTTCTCTGGAGTGCATAGGATGATTCCGGAAGTTCTCCATCCATCTAGTTTCACAGTGTCAGCGGACTGTAAACCAGTTCGGACGTTTCTGTAGTGCAATTCCTGGAGATTCAAACTGTCCGGCAGCTCAGTTGAAGAGAATAGAGTCAGGGTCTCGGTTGGCCATTTGTGCCATGTGCTTCAGAATGTCCTTTTTGGTGATGATGCCCAGCAGGCGTCTGTGGAGAGAAGAAGAGGTGTGTGTGAGTCAGACTGGAGGTCCGGGGGTCAACACCGAGCATTTTACCCGTTGTGAGTGACGAGACACTGGCGAAGACCCAGTTTGCGGAAGATGTCCACCACGATGTCCATGGCGGTGTGGTCAGTGACGGTGAAAGGGCTGAGATCCATGATGCCCCGCAGCTTGAGCGGGGGAGGGCTGTTGGGGGGCTGAGGGGGCGTGTACTCAGTGAAGAAGATCCTGGAGGCGCTGACCACGCCCTCCTGCCGCTGCCGAGCGTTCTCTGCCGGAGGAGAGGAGCAATGATCAAACTTCTCCTCATCCGATGAAAAGGTAATGCTAGTTCCTTCAAAAGCACAAAAGCTCGTCCTCAGCTGCCCCCAGAAAGCCCGGGGTGTGTAAACGCTGACACCGGGATTACTTTTCTTCCTCGCTGTGTGCTTTAACCACATCTGTGCCAGACAAGGAACCTGCGCGATTTAGCCCTTTTCTTTGCAGTGATTTATTGTCTTAATAATTGTCTTGAGGACTGATTCGAATTTAGCAATTCTTTAACATACATATGTTATTGTATTTATTTAACGTTTTTTTTTTCTTAAGCACCATTTTGATTTAGCATGGTTTTCTTTAGCACTCATTTAGCATAAGTTTTAGCACAGATTTAGCATAATTTAGCACTAGTTTCGTTAGCCCTGATTAAGCATGTGTTTTAAGCACATATTTAGCATTATTTTCTTTAGCACTGATTAAGAATACATTTTTTGCAGTGGTTTAGCTTTTTTCCAGCACTATTTTGCATTGTTTTCCTTTGGAGAAACGTTGACAAATTCCTGCATTTAATTCCCTTTTGGAGTCGGATATATAAAAGTGTGCTCAAATCAAGAACCTTCAAACGTAAAGATAACATTTTTCTAATGGAGACTGATGTGCATTAATTAAGGTCTCACCGATGGAAATGATCAGATCCCGGCGTTGCACAAATCCCACCAGCCTCTGAGACTCGTTTGAAACCACCACAGGAAAACCGCTGTAAGACGTTTCGGCGATGAGCGACTCAACCTCTTCCACGCTCATGCCATCCTGAGTAACTATAGAGAGCGGCGGGTCGCTGCGCCGAGGACGCATGACATCCATGGCCAGAGTCTTGTGGCTGAACTCCTCTTTAGGCTCCAGAAAAGGGTAGCCATTAAGACGGATGTGAGCCTCATAGATGCCTTCCCGCCCAAGAGCATCAGCCACCCACTTGCTGGTCATAGTGGCAGCCATGAGAGGAACGATGTACTCCAGACCACCAGTGAGCTCAAACATGATGACCACCAGCGACACGGTCATTCGAGTCACGCCACCTAGAAAAAACTCCTGTTAATCTGGGCACACAGAAACACATCCACAAAACACAGTGGCGGGGTGACTTACGAAATTATTCCGGGCCGAGAACCCTTTCGTTAGCTAATTTTGTTAGCTGAGCCGCATTTTAATCCATCTAATCTGTGCCATGACTTCATAAATTCAGACAAACATTTTTTATAAATGATAAAATATTGGTAATAAATGTAAAAAAAAAAAAAAAAAAAAAACGTGTCATAGCAGTTTGACTAACATGAGTTTGCCATTGGCTGGTTTTTAAGATGATTAAACAACTGTTTTTTTTACACGCCGAGACTCTTTCATCTCGTTTTCTAGCGGCAAAAAAAGACGCCCTCCTTTAGTATCTTGAAAAAATTTCAAAATCAATGACAACATTTTCTCTGAGATTTCTTTCGCAACTCAACATTTTTGTTAGAATATATAAAACACAGAAGTCTTACCCAAGCAGGCAGTAGCGCCCACCATGGCATAAAGACCCGGGGTGATGCAGTCTGCTCCAGGTGAGCACCAGCCTCTGAAGATCACCCAGTCATGGTGGTAGTACGCAAGCTGCTCCATGCCAACTCCAAGCAACCTGCCTGCAATGGCCCCCACAGCCATACTGGGGATGAATAGACCAGAGGGCACCTGGAGGAGATGGAGATCATTAGTGAGAAGGATGAGGGAGCCAAAACAAAGCTTGGGGATTTCCACCGACCTTCATGCCAAACGTCACCACAGTGATGAGCAGTTTAAAGATCAGGGCTAGTGAGAGCTGCCACATGGCCGTGTATACATCATGACCAGCGGGTCGGTCTGGAAGGCCATCGCTGCTGCTCTTAGTGACGCTGACGTTGGCATAGTTACAGAGCTGCGAGGAATCCAACAGGCCGCAGTCGTTGAACAGCTCTGAGATGAGTTCGCTCGTGCTCATGCGCGTATAGCTGTTGGGAAACGCCAACAAAGCTGTGACCGCCGTGACCACCAGGACCTCCAGGACAGGATAGTGGCCCAGCCGAGTGGTCTTACGCCTCCGACACCAGGCAATGTTGGCGCGAATGAAAAAAGCCCCCCAGATTCCTCCAAAAATACCCAATAGCACAAAGGGGATCAGCTCCAGCAGGTGCCATGGGGAGTGAAACTCCACGTAGAAGAGCACCAGTCTGCTGTTCCCAAACGGGTTGATTGAGCGAAGTGTGAAGGCAGCCACCAGAGCGGCGAAGAAGGAGCGCCACAGGGTCTTCAGGGGGAAATAGTAGCTCACCTAAAATATGAGTAGAAGAAAAAACCAAGATGACCTAAGAGATCAGAGATGTTCATGCTCACCAAACTAGCAGTTAGTCTAATGCAATTTGGCAAAATACATTTCTAACAAACGGTCAATAGTGAATAGTTGTTGAATTCTATGTCGACGTTTCATTTAGAACCATTGTCACATTGTGTGAACACACAATAATCGGCATAACTTTACACACTGTTCAGAAATATTTTTTTCAATTTATTATGATGTAATTTGGAATAAAACAGTTGATTTAAGATTATTACTTGCTTGCAAAACTTTTCCTTCATTATAAAATACAATAATTTCAAAAAGTGTTTTAGTTTCTTATTACATGCTAGGATCTTCAAATCATCATCTAAATCATGAAGTTTTTCTTTTAAGTTACTGTATCTTTTACACAACACAATAAGACACTTTTTTATTTTTACTTTTACCATAAACTTCAGTGTTTTTCTGTCATTTTAAAGAATCGAGAGAATAAAATATTTTTGGTTGTTGATTTCAAATGCATTCCTCCATCGTTGGAGAAACACATGACCTCAACTGACCAAAGCAGTGAAAAAACATGCAATAGATAGTTGAATAATACGCTTGCCTCTTCCAGACTGAAGAGAACTCCACCGATTGGCGCCCCAAAAGCCACAGACACACCAACAGCTGCCGCCGCAGACAATACCTAATCGTTCCACAAAAAATATATGAGAAAAAGCTAAACAACACACCAAGCTTATCGCTTTAAAGGAAAACAAAAAGCGAAATAACAAAATGTGATATTTTGTTTCAGTCTTGGCTTCATGATGTGAGTACAAGAAACATTCTCACAATACGAAAAAAGCCTGACACATAAAACCACAACAAAAACAACCATCCAGAATGGCCTTAGCATCAAACCGCAAAAATCCAACACAAAAGGGAGTGATGGGAGATAAATGTTGTGCAAAAGCGCTTCGCTTCAACATTTCTACCGCTGCAATACCAGTTGCTCAATGAAAAGTGATTTATAATGCAGATTCGAAAACAATTTGTGTGCTTAATTATATATGAATTAAGTGTGCTTAATTAAAAANGACACAAGATGTTCGCACAACAACAGGCCACGTGCACCAGAGGGCCTTCTTTACCGAGACTCAGTCCAGATGATACGGCCAAAACCAGTGTGATGGTTTTAATCATGAGAGTCCATTTACCCAGGTAGCCCCTGATGATGAACCCACTCAGGATGGTCTTAATCTAAAAAAAAATTAAAAATTAAATTAAAAAATGTTCCTCTGCTCCACGTTTGAACGTTCTTCACCTACCTCAGGGATTCCAGAGCCACAGGCATATGGAGCAAAGGCCCTCACTAAAGACACAGCCAGGAAGGAGAAAAGTAGAGCCCAGCAGACATACATAAAGTAATTCATGATGTACGCAAACGGCCCCTCATTGGATCCGACTATGAGCTCGGACCAGCTCTTCCAGTTGGGACACTTGTCTCTCTCCTGAAAGGTCGTCTCGTTGGAGTTCCAGCAGCAGTGCTCATGGTTGAACCAAAAGCCGTTCAGACAGACACCCTCCTTCAGATCAGTCATCCAGTGGGCTGAGATATCAATCCCACCAGCCAGGGCACCTAGAAAATAATGGATTTGTTGCCAACTCGGTAGCTTATCGGCCTTGACGTGTCTGTTAATGTACTAAAAAAGAAAACTAACCTGACATCAGCCCTACAAGCAGCATAAGAAGCCAGCCAGAGAAGGCATCACTGATGCTTTTCAGAAAAGCCCAGGTAGACTCCTTACTCTTAGTGGCAATCTGAAATACATTAATAAGAGCGTTCACGCTCATTAAAGAGGTTTTTTTTTTCCTGCTTAATGAGTTTGGAATAAATTTGAAGGATGTTTAAATCTATGGAGGGTCACAGTACCTCTCTGTGGCGATCTCGATCCTTTGATTTCTCCCGCACCCAATCGATGGTGTTGAAATCTTCATAGGTGCCGACTCCGGGAACGGGCTCGTCGAGTAGATCCATCAGCTTGGGAATGCCATTGGGCCCATAAACATCTCCATATGAACCAACTGCATTTAGGTCAAAAGCAATAATAAATAAAAAAGACAAAAGAATAAAGAAGACACTGAAGACTGTTAGAATCATCAATTGGAATATCCAATAATGAAAAACATTAAAAAAAAAAAATATATATATTTATTATTGGCTTCCTGATAAGATATCGAAAAGATTCTGATCAGTTAGCTTTGCATGTGGGTTTCTGTTGCAATCAAGGTAACAATTTAACTAGTACTAAGTAGAGGAAATAAACCCACACAACAAAAACACAATATAATGACTCATTGCGGTTAATAATTATCAGCTGTTGGAAAATCAAAGGTAAATTATTGCAAGAATATTTTTTTTAGATGCTGTCAAAATGTAGCTTGACAGATCTATCACATATTCACCATAAATCTAAAAAATTTGTGAAGGCTACAGATAAATAACACAAATCCAATACAAAGTAGCTCATATCAAAAATGGGAGGAATTCAACTAGTCCAGATCTGAAGCTCTAGGGGGTCTTTGATCTCCCAGATAAAAAGACTTGACAGGATTTTCTGTGTCTTCTAAATACCAAAGTTGTGACCTCAGAGAATTCCCACCACTATTTTCTCACAGTGCTGCAGACGTATAGATTACGCGTTTGCCCTCAAACCAGTATCAAGTACTGGGAGAAAAAGAGGAGGAGGGGGCAGCGGGGGCCCGAAAACAAAACAAAACCAATGAGAATAAAACCGGGTGGGAACTAGAAAAATAATCTCAACATACTTTCACCTCCACGAGTCACTATTTTCCATTGTCTTCATTGGGGCAATTCTATTCTCATCTGACACTGCATTGTGTGGATCTCGTGACTCACCCGCGCCGTAATCCCGGTCCAGAGGAGGAACATCATCCGTGCTGGAGAAGTCCAGTGTGGCTCCAGCAACCTCCACCATGTCCTCATCGCTGGTGCCGCTCTGCAGGCTGTTGAAGCTCTCGCCACAGTAGCCTGTGTTTTCCATCTTCTGCCTGGACTTTGGAGGACATAGAAATGCCCTTTGACCTGCATACGACAGACTCGAATGAGGTTACAGCTTGAAAGAACTTTCGAGCTATTAATGTTTAACATGCACGTCCACAACCTCGTGACAATCACACTACACGTGATACTGCGGCTGTAAACGTTAAAAAACTAAGTCACAGCATTAACTGCATACAAGTGTAAACACCGGAACGACAAATAGGTAAATAAAGTAATGCTTAACGTTGGAAATCAGATTTAGATGATATCTTGTGTAAAACATGGGCTGCTGAACAAAAATCACTAAATTCATTATTTCACTAAATTTAATTTGTTTAATTCTAAGGGATCGTGAAATACGATCGATTTGAGCAATGTAGGAAACTGTACAAATACATTTATTAGCAATCTGATTTGAGTCTATATTAGCACTACAGCTAATAGAGTGAAGGATCAATACCGGACATTTGTAAATATTCAATGTGGATAAATAATATTCATTCAGACCGCTCCAGTTCTTGTTTATGGTGATTGCACTGAAAACGGTCTGCAATAGTGGCAAAGCGAAACCAGTATATTTACCTTGTTCGTTGTCTTGTGTCACTCGGTCTCCTGTGGCGATGACGCAATAAGGCGTACAAATCGATGGAGGAAAGAAAAACTATCATTCCTCACTCGACTGAAACTGTCTGTCGCGGTTTTCATTGCACTACTACGCCATCATTAGGTGAACTGCAGTAGCGCGCTGCATCTATTCTTAGAAACCTGCTACTAAATTTGCCTGTTCTAAACCTGGGACCAGGGGTCACAAACATTTCGAAAAACCGACAGCTATAATACTGCAGGAGGTTCTNATGAGCGTGAGTAAATAATAAACTATTGAAGTCATGTCACGATCATGGTATAGAAAATAATGCCATTCCTATGTGTTCTAAGCATTGACTTGCGCTCTCGGGGATTAGCAGCGGAACGGAGAGCAGGAATTCTTGAAAGTGCCTGAAATTCAACAACAGAAAACTCGAGCAAACACAGCTGCACTTAAAATCCGAAAAATATACATTTTATGGAAAAAAAAAAGTAGGAG